>PVJI01028968.1:0-15846 GCA_004026765.1 Micronycteris hirsuta
CTAACTTCCCATCCAAAGCCTCTGTACTACTTAATGAACTGCCTTTTCCTTCCATTTCAATTGAGGTCTCCCCTCAAGCCGTCCCACAATTCCCTGATACAGGCAGGAAACCATGAATAGGGCCTTGCCATCCACTTCTGTTTGAGACAGATGATCCCTGGTTAGAAGGTCTGTGATGCCTGCATCCAACTCATCCTTTTGCCACAACGGAGCTATTGTTTTCCACATCTTTGGTCATAGACTAGGACAGGCATTCCAAATCTCTTCTTGTACCTGAAGTCAACCAGAGCTCCCTGGGTTTAGCCCATGAAATCCCATGGGCCATGGCCCACCTGACGGAGCTCCACATTCTCATGGTCATGTCTTCCTGCTGCAGAGCACAGTGATGCTGTGCAGTTTGCGGTGTAGAAGCCCTTTCCCATAATCAGCTCCTCCCACACCGCCCTAGTGGGAGGGGCCCTCCTCAGAGCACTTCCTGTTGATGCTGGATACATCAACGCTGCCCAAATCCAATGGCTCATCTATTACACACACACGACAAGAAGGTGAGGGCCGGGAATCTGGATTATTTCCTGACAAATTCTGTTTTAGGAGTAAAGTTTTACCCTTTGAGGATGATCTCAGATGGTTGTTTTAAATAGAACGGCCATGACGTTCACTGGAGCCAGATGTTCAGTCAGTACTAATTGCTATAGTATGAAAAGACAGATTGACTGAAATACTCAGCTTTGCCGAAAGAATAAACACATCAGACCTGATCTAACAAGAGGAAGTGGGAGTTTTAAACAAAGCTGGGAAAAATCTCCCTGACTGTCTACATAAGAGGCATATATTCTAAAATGTTAGTAGGGAAAAATCTCTCCCACTCTATCTATGATTCACGTATTCTGGAGCCAAAGGGACTTTAGAAATGAACACTCTTGCTTTCTTATCACAGATGATGAAATTGAGCCCAGAGAAGAGTAGCAACTTGTCCCTAAATCCCACGGCTAGTGAGTGAGGACTGGAGAACTCAGGCCTGAGTTGGGTGGATTTTGTTTTCTGTGCCACATCGTCCCTTTGATGCTCAGCACACACTGAAGTTTTGCGTGCTGTGTAAATCTCAGCAGTGTGTCACAAATGAGCTGTTCCAATTGAGGCCACGTGGTAACATCTGAGAGACGTACCTTCACATCCAGCACATGCAGCTCCACCCTCACCAAGGTGTCCTCCTCAGTAAACATCTCGATCCTGTTGACATGGCTGAAGTCAGCTAAAAGAGCCACCAGATTGGTTTTGGTGTTTATGACGTGGCTTATGCCATATCGGGGCCCGACCAGGAGAGTCACTTCTGAGCGCTTTTCTGCCTGCTGAGAAAGGGACATTGACAAAATATAAAAATACTAGACTTCTGAAGACCTGACAGAATGTTTTTATAAAATTGCATTTTCTTTAGAAAGTATTTCCGGGCTATATGATACTGAGTCGCCCAATGAGAAGAACCAGATATATGACTGTCGAGGCTCTGATAAATCAAGAACACTGTAGAAAGTCAATGTTACCATAGTATGCAGGTTCATAATTATGAGAGGCTTTTAGAAATGAGACAAACATCTTTTTAATGTGAAAGCAACTTCTGGCCCCATGATTTAAAGGAAGGCCATCGTCAGAATGTACTAGTTCTCCTGGTTCTTCCTATTTCGTTTTCGAGGGCATTCTACAGTGGCGTTCTCTAGTGTAACATTTCTTCTGATAGTTTCAGACTGGGGTGCAGTTGGTGAGAAATGAAGGCTGGAAACTATTCACAGCTGACTGGTTTTTGTCATCAAAAGTAGCTCATTAAAGACGGGGTATGCAGTGACATTTTGCAGGCCTCCATGGCTTCCCAGAGAGAGCAAGAAAAAGCAATTACCACTAATGTTGCCTTGAACACACGACCGCCGTACAAACGAAGGTCACTGAGGAACTTGAGATAATGGACCTTGGCTTGCAGGGCAGAGAGCTGTGGAGAGAGAAGAAACCTCAGGTGTGAACTCCATTGAGAAAGGTGTGACTCCATTCCTGCTGGAGACCAGCTGCAAACGAGGGCAGCCTGGAGGATGGCTGTACCTCTGATGGGTGGGTGTGACAAGGACTCTTTATGAGGAATGAAAAAAAAATTGCTCTGCATTTGGTTTGCTGATGAAGAACTGCAACAGGACATTGGAATTCAAATCGCATTATTTGGGGGCAACATATGAGGGATTCTTAAGCACAGAGATACGCCTGGCCAGTGAGAACAAGATGATACATTTTTCCACTGAAACATCTGCCTGGGGGAGATTTTGAGAGGCCAGCAGTGTTCTCCAATGGCAGTTAGAGACCAGGGCAGGCTGTGTACATTCTCCTGTCCCACAGGAGACTTAACCTGCCTGCAGAGTTTGTGGGAGCTGTCTTGAAAACACACCCGCAACCTATACAAAGCCATTAAACAGGCTCTATATGCCCAGCTCAAGTTCCTGACATTCTTTGCAAGTTTTTAGGGAAAATGAACTTTCTAAGCTTCAACTGCTGTGGAGATGTTTAAACTTGCTCTATTCATTCAACTCCAAGAATCTGTTGAGGTTCATGAATGATTTACAAATGAAATTTTACCCAGATAAAATTTATCTTCATAAAGACTTAAATATATAGATTCCCACATCATAAAAAAGTCTTTGATTAAAAAAAAAAAAAGTCTACAGTTCATACTGAATGTGCCAGGAACGTTTGTTGGGGGTGAGACTTTCCAACAAGGCATAGACTCCGAGTAGCAATGACTGTTTTCAATGGCAGATGACTTGTCAACTCATTTGCACACCTAAGTACACTACCCTTTAGGTAACTGGTATTTGGGACTATTCATCCATCCAACTTCTTTAAAAAACCCAAAGCACTTGGCAAATTGATTTGAAAGCAGACCACTCACCCTCCGCTAGAAAGAATGACCTTTATAGACAGTGATAGATGGGTAGATGGATCGATCTTAGAACAGGTATCCAAGTTATAAAACCAGTGGGCCAGGCTTGAAAAAAATCCTGCCAAGCTGATTGGAAAAAAATTAGCTTTGGGCAAATCGGAGCTGAAATTAAAAAAATCTTGATCCATGGTGTCCTGCTATATTTCTGTGAGCTGAATGTTTACAGAAACCGGAAGTGAGCCCAAGGTGCTGATAGTGCTTCGAACCCGATCATTTGTTTTAAAAAAGCCAGGCGGTGAGGAGGGAATAGAAATAAGCATGTCTTAGCCTGCAAAAATGACTTAAAATCAGATCCTAAGACCAAAGACTTACCCACATAAACAGTGATTTGTGTTACAGTCACACAACTTTCTATGGCTAATATCAATTGGAAAATATTCTTGGGTTGTTGGACGGCCTCCAGTTTTATAGGTCCAGTGTTTTAAAGCTCTTTCTGATTCCTGAAACCCTTTGCTTTATATTATCTATGAACATAGTTCTTTATCTTGAGCAGGAGTATATTTTAAAATAGGCTTTGCGTTTCTTCTACCCGATAAAAAAAGAGAGACAGAGAGAGATTTTAACACTAATGATGGCGAATGAGAGAAATAATATTATCTTCCCTCTAAAAGTAAGACTGAATTCAGTGGTTGTCAACCGCGGTTGATTTTGCTCCCCAGGGCAGGCGTCTGGAGACATTTTTGGTTGGGTAGAGGCCAGGGATGCTGCTAAACATCACACAATGCACAGGACAACCCCTCCCTCCAACAAAGACCGATCTGATCCCAAAGGTCAGTAGCACTGAGGCAGAGAACCCTGGTTTAATTAATGTGGCATCTGCTCGGCAGGAACCCTTGCTGGCAGCTGCAGTTGAGCTGGTCTGAGTGGAAAGCAAGAGCTTGATGGAAATGTAAAATTATCTTACAAGTCTGCCCTCTAATCAGAGGTCAGGCCACATTCTCCTGCATGCCCATGTGAACAGCGCCCCCTCTGCCTCATAGAAGGAGTCTACGGTTTGCAAGAAATAAATAGCTTTCCATAAGAATCCTTATTCTTCATCGGTCTTAGAAACATGTTAATAGTTTAAAGAAAAAAGGTTAGCATGTTACTGCTTCTGAAAATGTAGTGCTAAGTATTTTATCCATGGGCTAATTTTAAACATTAAAAAAAGTACATGCAAGCCTCTCTCTGTAAAATCCATTGTCTATTAAGATGCAAATGTGATACCTTTTTACCGGGTGGTACCAAGTTTTGATTTGCTTTGACAAGGTGTGAAAGTGCTTTCTTTATATTCTTTTCCTTCATACTTTGCAGCACAGCAGAGGGAAGAAAAGTCTCTAATCCCCACTCTTTTCTGCAATAAAGAGCATATTTTTAATTTCACATTCTTGTGATGATGAGTTATCTAAGACAAAATGGTGCCCTGATGTTTGGTGGAACAAATGCAATCTTGGCAAGGTAGAGAAAACAAGACAAGTCCCCAATTAGGGAAGCAACTTTTAATTTGCACTCAGGAAACACTATTGGATCTTTAATATATAAGTTTGCCTTTTAAAAGAAACACATTGTTCATTCTCCAGAGAGAATGCAAACAGGCGTCTGGGATCAGTGGAAATTGACGAGACTGCAATCAACCCACCTTGAGTCTCTTAGAATTCACTTGCATATCTGAGTTTGTATTTCCAACACCAATTTCTCTCTGTCCCTTTGCTCATTCCCCTTGTCACTTATCCCTGTCTGTGCACACTCTGTCTCTCTTCTCTGAGGACAGATGCCACTCCTTCATGCCCCCCCCCCAAAATTCTTCCCTTCTCCTCTCCCTCATCAATGGTTACTTGCTTAGAAACACACAAATTCTCTTTTTTCCCCAGCCAGTTAGGCTACCTAACTCCTTCCATCAACATTTCTCGCTTGGGGGGGTTGGGTGAGGAGTGCTGCTGCTGTGAAGTCGGGGTGGGGTTCACGACCCTTAAATATGTCCGGTACTGATGAGGAGGTACAAGCATCTCATAGGTATGGAGATATAAGAAAAACAAACAAATGAACGGGACTGGGTTAATATATTTTTGCCAAGAAGCCATTTCCCTATGGCTACAACTCTACCCTAAGAAGGTTCCATATTGTGAGTTTTAAGAACTCCATCCTGATTGATCATGTGCCCAAGCAGTGTCTTCTGAATTCCATGAAGGACTTCGAGAAGGTTCTGGTTATTTCTCCTGCTCCAGATCCTCTCCGAAGACAGCCTCCTTCCATTTGATCATTTATGCTCTTCTTCAGTAGCTCAGGTGGTGGATTATTTTTATTGTAATCAGTATTTTCCTCCTCCTCCTCAGGCCGTACTTATTATTTTTACCCATCATTTGACATTCCTGAAGGGCTACATTATAATTTTGCTTTTATTATTTTAAATCATTTTCATATCTTTATGTCTTGTTTTTATAAGCAGATCAGAAATGATGGATGGTTAAGATTACAATTTATACTTTACACTTTCTACTGCCCCAGTGTGAATACCATATAAAATGCTGCGTGAACACGTGTTGGGTGCATGAATTCAATGAGCGAGAGCATGATTGTAGGTGATGCACAATTCTTAGTCAAGCTAGCTCTCTCTGGAAGTTTTTGACTGCACCATGTTCAATCTGGTAAATTGTGGGTCCTGAGAGTAGCAACCGAAATGCATTTAGGTTGTCTGAAAATCATCTCGATTTTTGCAGGCCCCCTTTTCAAATGGAAGCCATGTTCATCCATGCCCAAAAACTTCACAAAGGGGACTGAACGAGGGAATGAATGTATCCATCTGAATGTGAGGCCTCTTTGTGGGCGACTCTCTCAGGCCACAGTCACAGCACGTGTGGCAAGAGAGAAGGAGATAAACCATCTGTGAAAAGGAATGGACTGGGACCTGGCACTCTGGGATTTAGAATGGCTTTACAGGCAGCATATGGGATTGGAAGGCAGGATTTTAATGGGCTTGTACGCCTCTTGGAGGTACTGATGGAGAGGACCCTGAGGCTTTTTGTGTTAGGTGGAGACGTGGCTTCAGCCCTGCCATGAACTTTGAAATATGTGTGTTCATTTGTCTTAGCATTAGAGTTGCCAGGATTAAGAAAGTATGGCTGCTTTAGGGTGTTGAATCACCTGCCATCGGGGAGCATACAGACTGGGCGATGGAGGTGCTCTTTTCAAGGATGACCCTTAAATAGACTCATCGACTGAAAGCAACACACACTGCTATTTTTCTAAGAAGAGGGGACAAAGACGTAGCATACTGATGCTATAACTAAGTACTCAGCAAGATGAGACATTCACATTCCCCAAACAACCGTTCTTTACTACAAATACCATCCTTCGCAGTTGTGACTTAGAGCATTACTTTTCATGTTGCATTTTCATCATCTAAAAGGAATCTTGGGTTATACAGACCACTTTCTAAATACAAGGGCTTCAAGTGATCACACAAACTATAGTGCAATGTGGAGTCTCACTGCCTGGGTTTGAATCCTGCCCCCTCTGATAAATAGCCAGTGTGACTTGGGCAAATTACTTACCCATTCTGTGCCTCGGTTGGCTCTTCTGTAAAATGGAGTTAAAATCCTACTTACCTCACAGGGATGTTGTCAAACTTAAACAGCTTAATATCTAAAAAGCACTGAGACCAAAGCTTGGCTTGGAACCAAGTCTGTTGAGTTTAAAAAGGTGTGTTTCATTTTAGATATGACCCTCATTTTAACCACAATTCTCTAAATGTGAATTATATAAGAAATGCATCTGTTCCACCAAAAATGAACATGCTATCCATATATATTCCCTATGTTTAACAAACAATATGCCACAAAGATCAATTTTGAAAATAAAGATATAGATAAAAAATACAGTTGGCTGTTAAGGGGACAGCAACTTTGTCTCTGAAGTGGCTCCCAGTAAACACTTACTCGATGTATTTGACGGAGATTTTCTGCGTTTGCCTGGTGGTAACAGTTGTGATGTACATTTGCAAGGCTGCCAGCCGCAGGGCTATGTCGTATTTCAGCTCTGGCCCAAATCGCTCCTGTACGACGTCGTTACAACTCTGCAAAGAGACCAGCAGAGGGCGCAGCTTGTCAAAGAACCGGCCACACGGAGCAGGTGACTGCACCCCCCGCCCCCCTCACTCCAAAGGCAAGGAGGCTAAATGTGGAAACAGTTGCACTGCGCTGCTTGGAACCGAGTCAATATTTAATTGCACTCACAAACATAGAGACCACACAAAACATTTAACATCAATCGACAAGCAAGCTGCTATTTAAATATTTAGCTTTTTGTAAAAATAATTAGGAATTAAGGTATGGAATTGCAAAACACAGGTGGCGCGATGGAACACACGTAGACCTGAGAGCAAGGTGGCTTCAGGAGTTAGGCTGCTGGGGTTGGAATCCTGGGTTCAAATCCTGTTCCTCCACTCCACAGGGGTGTGAGCTTGGACAAGTCTCTTAATTGCCCCGTACCTCAGTTTCCCCTTCTGTAAACCAGAGTTAGTTCTGTTCCCTATTCACTGGGTTGTTGTCAGGGGGAAATGAGCTAGAAGTGTAAAGCCCTTAGAACTCTGCCTGTAAACTGAAAGCACTCATGCGTGCTAACAAATCATCGTCCTCTTCCTTTGGGTTATCATTTAGGGCAGCTTCCAGGAGGCAGAGTAGTTGGCAAGGCGATGGAGAACAGCCACCCTGCACTTAGCCCACCTGCTTCGGGGTCCTGGCTTTGCCCCTGACTATCTGTGTACGCAACTCGGACCAGTTTATTTTCTCCTGCAGCTGCAGGCAGCTCATCTATGTGACAAGGATTCATACTGAGCACCCGACAGTAGTGGCGGCGGCTGAACTGAGATGCCCAGCCCACGCCTTCTCACAGAGCCCTGGTGCACTCAGGAAAGGGTGCTATTGAAATCCTTAGTCCATCCTAGTGGTGACGGCCCCCGCTGTCATGCTGGCAGAATCATCTAGTCTCTCAGTCTCAGTTTGTTCATCTGTACAAGGGAGCCACCTATGAGGACTCCTGGTGATGCTCCCTCACCGGGTGTGTCCTATATTTCATCATACTGAAGAGCGGCTGAGAGCGTGTTGTAATGCGCAACATCCTACATGACTGCAAGAGATCGGTTTGAGGGTGGCGTTCTCCTCGCTCATTAGGAGCAAATGCTGAGCCAAATGTCCACGGGAAGTGCATTCCGCGGGTGTGTATATTCAGTTTTGTTCTGGGAAAGCAGACTTTTGGGCTAGAAAATATGACATGTAGCCTCTTTCTCCCTTATTCTTTCCCTTGTCCCAAGATGATTTCAAGTGGAAAAGTCTATCAGGGTGTGTTTGCCTCCTTTCCAAATGTATTGACTTTACTAAATGGGAGCCTGTATCCCAGTACGGCTTTTGCACGCAATGTTTACCCTTCGAATACTCATCCCTGCTGCACCGGTGCTGAGCGATGTACCTCCTGTCCATGTGCTCTGGGTGCGTGCCTATCAGCCCATCTCTTCACCCCTAGGAGTGAGGTCATTCTCTCCCCCTTCCACCCCTATGGTCTTCCAACTCTGCCTCCCTGTAAAACCTTACACCTATCAGGCTTACGCAGCGCTGCCTGTCGGAAGTGGGTCTGACATGAGGTGGGAGGCAGGTCGTTCTGCGGGAACACAGCCCCTGAGAACAACTGCAGGCTGTCATTTGGTTTTGCTAGTCTTGGGCTTCACAATTATTTCCAGGCGCCCAGGGTTGCCCATAATGGAGCACCACGGGGTTTAGGGCCCACCTAGGGTCATTTTATAGAGTCTCATGAGGTTTGAGGGTGAGGGAACCACTTAGCCCAGGGTGAGACCATAATAACAGGTCCTCGAATCAGCTTTTTCATAAGTCACTTTCTTCTATGGCTCCTACTGCATAATGGATTTGAAACAGGATTTTAGCACAGTATTTAGAGATAAAAGCTCAAGGTTCGATCCTAAGCTCTGTCAACCACTACTCAAATGGCCTTGGACATGGCATTTTGTCTCTTTTTAGTCTCCTTTTTCTTATATGAAAAATGGGCTAAAAGCACTTAATGCATGGCTGCTGGGATACTTGTAAGGATGCTTCATAAAATGTAATGTGCTTTATACACGTGAGTCATCACTCTTACTTCTCCTAAGAGTTGCAACTAGAACTGTTTTTTCCTATCCCAATCATATCCCCACGTGTGTGTGTGTGTGTGTGTGTGTGTGTGTGTGTGTGTGTGTGTGTGTGTCTTATATTTTAACCAGACTGCTGGGTGAATTTTTTTCAAGGCCATTAGCCACTTAATTACATTATATATAATGTGACTGTACATAATTAGTTCACGCTGCTCCTCGAGAATTGGTGTGAAGTCGGACTTACATATTTTGGTGCTAACCATGCTTGTATTGCTCTCAAGCACATTACTTACAATATAGTCACACAAGCAAATGGTGATCATTGTTCTGCTAACTAAAGATTTGCAACAGACTCCACTTTGGTCCTGCAAAAAGTTCATTGATCATGAACGTGTTCGATGTTAAAAAGGAAACGGACGCTGCTAAAGTGTTTCAGAACGTTCTGTAGCCTCAGGTACTGCCCTGTTTACTGCCGTACTGTGCCAAGTATAATGCACACTTTTTTGGTCCAAAGTTTTGAGGGAAAAAGAAGGATGCGCAATATATATGGGCATAATAATCCTGTGTATACTGCGCACAAAAATGTGGTGTGCATTATACATGGCAGAATACGGTAATTGGTGTAACAATCTTTTTCTTAATGGACACTGGACAGGTAAATGTCTGCATGCCCCATTATAATTATGAATTTAAAACAGTCTGGATTATTAGGGCTTATCGTTACTACACATGCTGAAACCTGGAGAATTCCTCATAGTCCAGTAATGACCAGGAGATTAATAGATATTATCACTGTTGAAACCTGTTTTCCTTGTCATGGCCCATGTAGCCAGTGGCTACCATCCTCATTAGAAGCCCAGTAGGCTGAGTCGATTTTTGTCTTTGTAATGTGATATATATTGCTTCTGCTTACTCTTTTGTTTTCTAGGCTAATTTTATTGCATCTTTTTAGTACTTTAAAATCAACATGGGCCCACGGCACCATCTGCAGATTCACTGACTTATGTCAGACAGATGCTACTTTAGACATCCTGCACATTCTGTGATACGAGGCGTTTTGAAGCAGAGGGTCTGAATCCAAGCAATTCTCATTTCTCGTTCTCAGTGGAAGACATAGAAGAGGATGGTAGTTTCATTTCAGTTTCTCCGTGGCTTGCCACTGCCCCTCTTCTCCCACTCCCCATTAAAGAGGCAGCTACTTCGCCACCCACGTAACACCCAAGCCTGGTCTCGGGGCAAGAACGCTGGGACAGGTTTAACTGTTCCCAGGACAATTTCGGGGTATAAAAGACGTGTCCTTTATGTCAAGAATGAACTGCATTACATTTGTGCAAACATACCTTCTCCAGAACCGTGCCCAGCGATATTCCTGGTCTACTGGAGAGGTCTCCCCTCTCCAAGACAACCATTAAAGGGGAAAAACTGACCTTATGGGCCTCCTGATATGATGCACTAAGGAGTGCACAAAGTCACTCATGTTGCTTGGCTCAAAAGGCAGAACTTCAATCTAATCATGAAGAAACATCTGAGAAACCCAAATCGAGAGATTTCTACAAAGTAACTGATCAATATTCCTCATAACATGTCACTTTTAGGAGACTAAAGGGATGTGGCAGCTAAGTGCAAAACGGGATCCTGGAGTGGATCCTGTTCTAGAAAAAACATGGACACAAAGGTCATTTCGGGAGACAATAGGCAGCATGTCCATATGGACGACAGAGCAGATCAGGGAAATGAACCGGTGTTGAATTTCCTGAGTTTGTTCATTGTACAATGATTATAAGAAAATGTCCTTGACACTAGAGGATACACACGGAAGCACTTAGGGGTAAATGAGCATGATTTTGGCCACTGACATCCATGTGGTTTAGAAACAGTGTGTCCGTTAGGGAGAGGAAACGTGCGCAAACACCAAAGACAAAGTAAATGCGAGCGGTGGGTGAATCAGGGTGCAGAATATCAAAGAGCTCTTTCATACGCTTGCAACTCTTTCATAACTATGAAATTATTTCAAAATCCAAAGTAAAACTAAACAAACACCATGGAATCATTTTAGAAAGCATTGACATGGGGGTGGGGGGACAGAGATCCCAAAATTAAACAGTTCAGGGAAAGAACCCTGCAGTTAATTTATCCCAAACATTCTTATACCATGGCCCAATTCTCACGTACCTGGACATAGAGATACTCGAAAGCAACTGGATCTCTCCTTAACAGGTCGATTGGATCCTTGGGGACGAAGCTAATTCGGAAAAGGCATCTCATCTTATGGGAGCTGGGCCGCTGTGTGACCTGGAAGAGCAGACCGATCACAAGAATCCTTAGTGGTGACTGAGAGATGGGTGAGGGACACAGAAGCAAAGGCAACTTTCTTTGGGCATTGAGGAAAGAAGTGGCTGAAGCTTTTTTAATACTTGCCATACATACTCATTCCCTGAAAACTGCCAAGACCTGGTGACTGAGGCTGAGTTTCCCTGAAGCAGACCCTGACGGGAGGGACTAAGGAACGGCTCCCAGGAGAAGCCAGCAAGGAGGCGGGGCAAGCCTGGTGGGCGGAGGGGGGGCGGAAGCTGAGCAAGTGCTTGGTATCCAGTGGGGCTTGGCCCACAGCCTGTCCCTCGGGGGACTCTGCAGGGTAAACTACACCACAGAGCCACGGGACCTGAGCCAAAGAAGCGCAGACAAGTCCTTGGCTTCAGGCTGTCCCAGGGGGACGTGACTTTCCAGAATGGACAGAATGTGTACTCAGAGTCTGAGAGTGCTTCTGAGGGTGCTGGGTGTTGTTCAGCACACCCAAGCTAGGGTGGGGTGGGAGCTACAAAAGGGGATGAAGTACTGATACTGTGACACTGCTCAAATTGGACGAAGTTATGTAGAATACAACACAGATTCCTCAGGTTAAATCGAGGGCCCTGGTGCCAGCACAGCATGGGCCAATGACTAGGTGTTAGTTTCTTAACTCCTTTTGTAACAGAAGGGAATCAGTCAATGAATGGTAGGTGCTTAGTACACAGTTGAATGAATGAAAAGACAATGGACTCTGAGAAAGAAGGCAAACGCTCTCCAATTTCCCCAAAGAGGCCAACGCGATGAAACGCAGGCCATTGTAGCATAAGCCGGCGTGGCTGTTCTGCTTGTAGTTTTTGCACTTGCATGTACTTTTTAATGTGCATATATGCAGTTTCATGGATGTGTACCTACTTTTATGCAGGGGACAAATCTCAAAAAACAAAAATGTTTGTGAATTGCAATCGAGAAATTCAAAATAATTATAGCAAGAGCTTTATTGAGCTTCATGGCGCATGTGCGTGCGCTCGTGTGTCTACACGCTTGTAGTTTACACAGCTAACTTCATTGAGTAGAAGAATTTCAATGGGAAAACACACCCTGCTTTGAAAGGCACACTGGGCAGGATTGCAAGGCAGCGTGGACCCGTGACACTGAGGGCTGTGGAATGCTCAGCCCTGGCTGATGGTGAAGGAAAGCAGGAAGGAGGAAATAGGAACCCAATAGCCTAAAGTCCTCTAAACACTGACCTCTCCTACATGAGAGGAACTGGCTGAGATCCCTTAGACAGCCAACAAAGACTCTGTTGTGTGGAATTACAAGAAAAGTCAGGGCGCAGTGCTGAATTCAATAGCCAAGCAGCCTGCTTGTCTCACCAGAGAACAGATGGGGGTGGCATCTTGACAATCAGGACCCGGGGCACATTGGTGGATCCCATATTTACAGTGGGCAGGACGGGGCCAGGGATTTCAGGCTTCCGAAAATAGTCCGAAGTGTACACCCAGAACTTCCCACAACTAATGTGATTTTGCCTTAATTTAAATAATCTCAGAAACAATCTCCTTTTAATGACTTCAAGAGATCAATTATGAAAACAGGTGAACAAGTCATTATAATGACATGAAGTATCACTCAACAGAGCCACATTCTTGAAGAGTGGCTGCTGAGCCTTTGAATGATAAATCTATTTCTGAGACCAACCGACAGTCTGTGAAAAATTGACAAAAAGGGAAACATCACCTTGAGGTGTAAAATCCATTATTCATGCCAGCGCTCCCTTTAGCAGGGCTACCCAGCGAGGCGGCGAACAATGAAAAGGGTTTCAGGCCGAGGGTGTCCCAGGGTCAGGGTCAGGGTCATGTCACTGACCTGAGTCAGGGTCTCCTGCTCGTGTAGCAGCAGCAGCTTGCTTCCGGCCCCTTCCGTCCTCTGCTCCAGCATGAGGGAGAAGTGTTCGATGCCTTTGATGGAGAGCTTCTCTTGAAGAGTTAAGATGACATCCTTAGAGAGGAAACATTGTCAAGATGTCATCAAAACTGAAGTAGCTCTCCTGGGGTGTCCGTCATGACTGCGAAGTGTTGCCAAAATAGACCTCAGATCTGTAGGTGTTATACTTTGATAGGTTCTGAAGCTGATGCTCCAAAGATCCAAAAACATACAGAAACGAGGACTTCTCTTTTACCCTTTTCCTGGCCTCCCCCACCCCCAAATCTCTCTGGGGTTCGGAAAGAGGCAACAAGGTGAATAATGGGGGGGTGCTTACCTATCATCTAAGGTTTTAATGCAGAAAGGTTATTAATAGATTGTGCGGTGTTGGTCCATTCAGCTGTCCTCTTTTCTAAATAGGATGGTAATTAAACCACCTCTGAAAGTGGTCTGCCTCAGGGGTTGGCAAAAATAGTGCCTGTGTGCCAAATCCGGCCCACTGTCTGCTTGTGTGAATAAAGTTTTATTGGCACACAGTCACCCCTATTTGTTTATGTGTCTCCTCTGGCGGCTTTCCCACTCTGGATCAGCTGAGTTGAGTAGTTACAAGACACAGAGTGGCCTTTGAAACCTACAACTCTTGCTATCTGCCCTTTGCAGAAAAAGCTTGCCAACCCCTAGCCTACCGTTTTGTAAGGTGGTAAGGCATGTAAAAATAGCCTGGTTTCTAATCCCAGCTGTAACGCGTCTTAGCTGCGCAGCGTAGGGCCCGTTGTTTAACCTCTAAGTATCTTAGTGTCTCTATGTGTAAACTGGGGATAGTAATAATACTTACCTCAGAATACATATAAGGACTCAATAAGTTCAAACACAGAAAGTGTCTATTACAGCACAGTCTGGCGCAGAGTTGGGGCACTGTAGCAATATGCACACATTAGCTGTACTTTTAAACCTCTGGGGAAGGTAGAATGAGCTAGCTTCATCAGCAATCCTTTAAAGGACTAAACATCTGTGATGAGAAAGGCGTTCCATACACAAACACATGTTCCTCAGAATGCAAAGCCATAATGTCCTCAACCACTACTTTTCTCATGTACTTGAAAAGCGCCAATGATCTCTCTTCCAGATAATTGATGCTCAAGCGCTAAACATCCCATAGAGCGCTGAGTGCTATTCAATGGGGGCAATTTCCCCCACGGCAACACTTGGCAACCTCTGGAGATATTTTTAGTTGTCACAATGGCATTGGGGATGCTAGGCATGGATGGATGCTACTCAGTATCTTGCAATGTACAAGACAGCCCTGGCAACACAGAATTACCTGGTCCAAAGCGTCAACGATGCCAAAATAGAGAAACCCTGCCACATATCGAGTTGTTTGTTTGTTTTCTGATGTTTCCAAGGTATTCATTCTTCACTGTGGACGTTTTTTTTTTTCAATGCCTTCAGGCCCATTTAAAACAAAGATCCCCACACCGATCCACCCCCGCAAATAATCATTCGACAGAAATGCCTTGACTATACTGAATTTCATAAGGAGACTTTCTGTTGCATAATTTTTTGCTCAAGGCCCAGAAAAGAGAAAACAAGACCAGTCTTTGTGTAGGAGCACATACTTTCTAAACGCTCTTGAATCCCTGGGCAGGACACTGGAAAATCAATAGCAATACTTTGTTCTTATTGCGACTCTGTAGCAAGATTTTTGGCAATCCTTATTAAACACTGTCACATCCCTTTCATAACTGTACTGTTTCCACTTTATGCCTACCGGCCCGTGTCTAGTGTGATGATAAGGCTGTTAGGCACAAGATCACTACAATTCCGTGGGAAATTTTTGCATTGCTTCCTGTCTTGTCATTGCTGTCTGCCATCTTCAGGAAAATGAAACTTAGTCTAGGGTGGGTTCCTGCCATAAAGAGGGCAGAGGGGATTATACAACAGGAATCAGTGTCTGCTAAATTCAGATTTACTTCTGTGAAAAAAGGCATTCAAGCCTTTCCCAAGATCTGTGGGTGGGGGAGGGGTACAATGACAAGAAGCTTCTGACCAGCTGATGTCACAGAATAAGGCCATTGCATCTGAGAGATCTGGAATCATGCAGTTCTGTGGGTTACGTCAGGGGTCTGCAAACTTTGGCTTGTGGGTCAAATCTGGCCACGCCCATTCATTTACATAGTGTCTGTGTAGTAAACACATTCATTCACCTACAGAAAGGTTTGTCTCTTTACTCCTGGCTCTTGGGAGGTAACTCCTATAAGCATGGACTGTTTTGCCTGACAGGAGCAGCTTGGTTTACCTGGGGCCCTGGGGCCTCGCCAGAGAGTCCATGCTAACAATGTGACTTACGCTGGGGATCTTGGGCCATGTGGTATCAGCTCAAGCCCCAGAGGGGCTGGATGCTGAGGGCAGCCAGACGGGTGGTCAGCTGTGTCTATGGAGCCAACCAGCAATGGAAACTGCACGCTAAGGCTCGGGTGAGCTTCCCTGGTTGGGGGTACCCTGTGCATGTTGTCGCACATCGGTGCCGGGAGAAAACCCCGCA
>PVJI01028969.1:0-15852 GCA_004026765.1 Micronycteris hirsuta
TACTATAATATTTGTATTTTGTTGTGTTTTACTATATTTATTTAATTTTTATGTTGTTGTTCAGTTACAGTTGTCCTGCCTTTTACCCCTTTGCTCTCCCCTGCCCCATCCCCACCCCCACTCCCACAGTCAATTCCACTCCCATTGACCGTGCCAATTAGTGCTCTATCCATGCTCCTTGGCTTGCTCCTTCCCGTCTTTCCCCTGTTATCTCCCTTCATCACTCAACCCCGGTCACTGTCTGTTCTTTATTTCCATGTCTCGGTTATACTTTGCTCATTTATTTGTTTTGTTGATTAGGTTTCACTTATAGGTGAGATCATATGGTATTTATCTTTCATCGCCTGGCTTATTTCACTTAGCATAATGCTTTCCATTATGCTAAGAAAACAGTAGGAGCTTCTTGTTTCTTTATGCTGTGTAGTATTCCATTGTGTAAGTGTGCTACAGCTTTTTTGTCCATTCATCTACTGATGGCCACTTAGGTTGCTTCCATCACTTGGCTATACAGTTGTATTTTAATTTACATTGTTTCTGATAAGAAGTCAGTGGTGATGTTTATGTTTTTTCCCTTATATGTAAAGTGTCTTATTTTATTTGATTACTTTTAAAGTTTTCTCCTTAGCTTTGGCTTTGGTTTTCAGCAATTTGATTAAAATAATCCTAGACATGGTTTTATTTGCATATACCCTGCTTTACATTTGTTAATTGTCTTGAATTTGTGGGTTGATATCTTTTCATTAAATTAGAAATAAATAGCAGTCATTCCTCTTTTTTTTTTTTTTTCTGACCCAAACTTTTTCCTCTCCTTCTTGGAGCTCCACTTACAAGTGTGTTAGACCACTTGCTATCATCACAAGGAGCAAGGCGACTCTGTTCTATTTTTTGTTGTTGTTGTGTTGCTTGTATTTAATCTCTTTTTAAAATCTGTATGTTTAAATTTAATTTCCACTAACCTGCATTGCACTTTGTTGCTTTCCTTTAGTCTGCTGTTAAACCCATTCAATGACTATCAGGTATCTATTTTTTTTTTAATTTTTTTTTTAAGATTTTATTTTTATTTATTTTTTAGAGAGAGGGGAAGGGAGGGAGAGAGGGAGAGAAACAGCAATGTATGGTTGCCTCTCACATGGCCCTCATGGGGACCTGGTCCGCAACTCAGGCATGTGCCCTGACCGGGAATCGAACCGGGACCCTCTGGTTCCCAGCCCACGCTCAATCCACTGAGCTACACCAGCCAGGGCTCAGGTATCTATTTTTTATATTTAGAATTTCATTCAGGTTTTTTAGTAAATTTTTCAATTGAAACTGATACTATTCATCAATTATTTTAGGGTCTTGAATATATTTATAATAGAATCTTTATAGTCCTTGTAATATAAGTCCAACATCTGTGTTATCTCTTGCTTTCTTGATGCCTAGTGACAATTTTTTTCTCCTAGTTATGAGTCATATTTTCCTGGTTTTATGCAACGTTTTAAAATTTTATACTGGACATTATGGATGCTACATTATTACACATCTTGTTTCCCTCTAAAGGATATTGAATACTTTTCTGGAGAGTAGTTACCTTTTGGTGGTTAGACACACACTTTGTGGAGAGTTTTAGAATTTCTTGGGGCAGGTCCGATGAAGTGTTTCCTCGAGGGCTACTATAGACCAACTCTTACACGGTGACTTTCTGGGGTCTTAACTAAATGCTTGTGTTTTTCAGCACTTCCAGGTGATTCTAATTCTAATATTCCCCCAGCACTATACCTCCTGCAAAATCTTATTTCAGCTTTCAGTAACTGTTTTCTGCTAAGCCTCCTGGAGTCTAATTTCCAGCACAAGTAGCCTAGTATTCGGCCAAAGACTCAAGGTAATTCCTGTGCAGGTTTCTTTGCTTCCCTTATCTCTCAGCTCCTTCCTTTCGGATACCCTGACAGTCTCTTTAAGCCACCTCAGCATTTTCACATTCTGATCTTGGCTTTCTTTTCTTAGTGAGATTGTTGTTCTGTTTGTTCTCTATTTCCCTGCCTTGCTATTTAGAAAGGGCCCTAAAGCCAGTGTGAATGTAGAGCTCACTGTGTGTTTCCCGTCTCTCAAGGATAATAGCTCTGCACGGCTTGTGGTCCGATGACTGAAAACAGTTGCTGTTCACATTTTATACAGTTTATGGTTGCTGGTATTTAGACGGTGAACTCATTATCTGTTACTCTATCATGCTGTATCTTCGAACCTCATTTTGAGTCTGAACTCTACACTTTTTTAGTACTATGACCTAGACAAGGTCACATTTTCTGTGTCTGGGTTTCCCCATCTCTTGAAATAAGCTACTAGTTCCTAATTAACTATAAAGCATTTAACACAAACCTGCCACCATAGCTCATTAATAAATATTATATAAATATTATTTTTCTCCATTTATTTATTGCTTTATCTTGGCCTGAGAATACTGTGCTTAATTGAAGTAACTCAGTTTGCTCTGAACCTTTAGAGGCAGAGATAAGAAGAAAAAAAGGAGGCTGCTTGGGGAAGAGCTTAGAACTATATGTTCTGAGTCCCAAAGCACTGAAATGCCATGTTTTATGTTACTGTAAGCACTAACACTGAGGTAGCCTTGCCAGTCACAGTCTTCCTGTATGAATATAGAAGGTTATCTTCCTGTGGCTTTCAGAGTAACCAATAGCAGGCCTTAGGCACAAAGTGAGATTTGGTCTAAGTACATCTCTATGCAGAAACCTTTAAAAGCGGGCATGGACTGCCGGGGCCAGATAGAGATGGTTTAAAAAACTTTAAAAACTCTTATCTAGACTCTCCAAGATTTGATAACAGTTTTATTTTAAGATATTTTAATTTTAAGAACAGTTCTGAAGAATGAACATATTTGGAAACATGCTATATATAGACTACATTAATGCAATGTAGAAATTAATACAGGATTTAAGATGTATTTTTAAATCATGTTTGGTTGTAACACAGCAACAGCCTTTGAAAATACATTTATTTTAAGTTGCCCCATTGATTATAAATAGCTCCCTGAAAACGCTAAGCAATTACATTGAAATGTAACATCCTTTTTGAACAACAAAAATAGGATATAGTTCTTATTGATATTAAAATTGTTCTATTGTGTAAATACATTGTTCTTGGTATTCAAAAATTGCTACATGCTATACACAGTGGAAAAACATAAAGAGGAAATTATCATCCATTTTCTAGAATAGTAGTTGAAATTGAGAAAAAAATCCAAAATTTTTAAAGCACTAAGAACTAGAGTTTACTTTTCTAGCAACTCTAATGACCTCCAAAATGAATCTGCATTGTTTATCTATCCATTCACCAGCCCCATCACCTACTCATCCATATATCAATCCTAGTATTGTTTTTAATTAAATAAGAAATGTTATTAAGAACTCACTGTATGCCAGGCCCTGTGCTAAGGTGGAAGATGGAAATGATGAAATTGTTAGCCACAGAGAGAAAGTTTCTGCTTGCTAGTTTGCAGTTTATAGTCCAGCCAGTAACACAGAGAAACAATAACAATGCCCTGAGCATGAACTCTGCTAGCAGGAGAGCAGAATATTATAGGAACACATAGCATTGAAAATTTCCAATCTGTGGGAATTAAGGGAAAATATATTATTTAAACTGAGTTATCCAAGGGCAAAGAAATGCTAAGCATTCTCCAGGCTAAGGGAGTAGCGTGCCTGCAAGCCTGGAGGCAGGTAAATATGGCTAGATTAAAGGGCACATTTGGAATGTATCAATGTAGAATGTGATATAAAACATGGTAAATGATAAGGCTAGAGCTACAGATCAGAATGAGGTTGGGGAAGTCTTTTCAGGAGTATGGACTTCATTCTGAAAGCAATGAGGAGAAGCTGAAGCATTTTAAGCACTAAAGGAATTGATGTGATCTGATTTTAAGGGATCATTCTGACATTACTAGCACCTGTAATTTCCTACACTAAGGCAAAGGTAAATTTGGAGATTTGTCTCCACAACCTTTCCAGCACTTGTTATTATTGTCTTGTTGGGAATAGCCATTTCCATGGGTGTGAGGTGGTGTCTCATTATAGTTTCGATTTGCACTTCCCTAATAGCTAGCGTAGTTGAACATCTTTTCATATATCTATTGGCCATTTGTATGTCTTCTTAGGAGATGTGTCTGTTCAGATCCTCTGCCTATTTTTTAATTGGATTTTTTTGGGGTAGGAATGTAAACTGGTACAGTCACTATGGAAAACAACATAAAGATCCTCAAAAAATTGAGAAAAACTTTACTGTAGAACCCAGCAACCCTTTTCCTCGGTATCCACATAAAAAAATTGAAAATATTTATTTGCAAAGATATATGCACCCCTATGTTCATTGAACATTATTCACAGTGGCCAAGACGTGCAATCAACCAAAGTGTCCCACAATAGATCCCTGGATAAAAAGATGTGGTGCATATATGCAACGGAATGGTACTGAGCTGTAAGAGAAAAAGATGGAATACTGCCATTTGTGACATGGATGGATCTTGAGAATATCATGCTAAGTGAAATAAATCAGATAAAAGAAGTCAAGAACCATATGATTTCATTAAAATGTGGAATATAAAATTGATGGCATCAAATAAACACACAAGATAACAAACAACAAAAATCATAGACACAGATAACAGTATTTGACCTCTCTTTACCCTTTATTACACCGAGAGGTGGGGGGATAATAAAGGGTAAAGAGAGGTCAAATGTATCGTAAAGGAAGGAGATTTGACTTTGGGTGTTAAACACACAATGCAATATACTGATCATATATCATGGAATTGTACACCTGAAACCCTATATATTAACAAATGTCACCCTAATAAAATTAATTACACAATAAATAAAAGAAAAAATTTTAAATATTTGGAGATATAAGCCCCATCTAATTGCTCAACCCAGTTTCTTTTAGCACTATCTATCCCCAGTGGGAGAGAGGACTATAATCTGTTCTGTGGTTTTAGGTTTGCTATCCACCGTACTCATCAGAGCTCAACCCAGTTATTGCTGTGTTCTTACCTTAATGAGCCTTCCGATCAACACGGCAGGACTTCCACCCTGATTTCTTATTTATCATCCGGTTTCCTTGCTCCAAACCATCAAACTCAGCCTCCCTGGATAAGACCTTTACTGTTTGCCTGTTCCTCATGTTCTTCTCTTTTCAGTAGTGTATGAGATGATTTCCCTTTAGCTCCCATCACCAGCTAGCGTTCTGAGCCAAAGCAGATGGTCTCTTAAAAAACGCAGGGCATATCACCATTACTCAGATTTGAATTTCTCAAATGTGTGGATCTAAGCTTCTCAGAATACTTTCTTGTTTTCTTGAATTCATACCAGTCAAAATCATTCTAATGATCTTTATTTTCTGGACTTCATTTTTTTTAAATTCTTTAATGAGTTTAGCTATATTAGAGATACTTTTTCAAACTACACATCTCTTTCTTTTCCCATCCCTGCTGTTTGTTATATTTTCCAAACTGAGTGACCTCTTTATTTCTTCAAATGTGTATCCTAGAGACTCACGGTGTGTGTACTAATATTAAATCTGACCCTGCTGGTTATTCATTCAGCTAAAGAATAAATCCCCAATTCATTACAACTTCTTGGATACTATATCTGGACGGCGTGTTAATACACTCCCAAAGCCTCAGCCCTTGAACCGTGTAAGCCCTTTTCCCCTTGTGGTACAAGTTGCTTGAATTTTAAACTTGTCTGAGATGTTGAACTGTGAGCTCAGACACAAATTAAAAGGTCCTCTGAGCAGCAATAATGTGCAATGAAGTCCAAATGGCTTATTTCATGGGAGATTAAAATCATCCTAAAGTGCTCATCAGGTTCTCACAATTCTGAATAAAAATAAAGCAGAAGATTAGAGACAATGGAATACTAGAAAGAGAGATAAAATTGACAGCTATCAACACAGGAAGAAGCCCAATTTACTTAATGCAAGCCAGAAAATATAAAGCATTATAGAAGGATATATAAAGCAAAACACTAAAGCAATTTAATAATAAGCCAGTCAGAGAAAGACAAATGCCATATGATTTCACTTATAACTGGAATTTAATGAACAAACTGAACTAACAAGTAAAATAGAAACAGATTCATAGATAGAAAGCAGGATGACAGCTAAATTGAGGGGGAAGGTAGAGGGTGTAGGGATTGAGCAAAAGGAAAGAGGACTCATGGACATGGACAGCAGTGTGGTGATTGCATTGGGGTGGGGAGTATGAGGGAACTAAATGGTAATGGAAAAAATACAATAAAAACATTGCACATGAAGAAGAAATGGTTATATTTTGAATTGTGTATTCTGTTGAATAAATTATAGAAATGTTGGTGTGTTTTAAAATGATTTCTATCATAAGTTGCTAAAATACAGAGAGATAGTACTTAAAGTATTAGGAATTATTAAATGGAAAGTGCTTTGGTTTTTAGACTCATTGTTTCAAACAGCAGCAATGTGTCATGTTTAGCTGTTTCTCATGTCAGATTTGAATGTTGTAAGTAAATAAGTTGCAATTTAGTGGGAAGATAATAGGCATAGGCTTATGATCAATGGATTTGAATATTTGCATTCTGTTCCTTATCAGTTTCTGGCAAAATTATTTAACCAGATCTCAATTTCTCCATTGGTAAAATGAGAGTAATTAATAATCACTTTGCTGTGATGCTCTAAGGATTAAACACTTCAAGTAAAGTGCCAAATGTAATACCTGGTATTTGACTGCTGAGTAAGTAGGCGTCGTCATAAAAGTTGGTAAAATGGTAAAAGGTAGCAATTATTTTAAGATAATGTCACCCCTCAGGGGACTCATTGCATAGATATTAAAAAAGCTTTTACATAAACACACCAAAGTATTTCCTGAACATCAGTTGCTCTGCATGTGAAATGACGCCAAGCGTCACGCATTTAGAGGCTCTCTAGGACAGCAGGAGTTTGGACACTGGATAGATAAGAGAACCAAGGTCGAGGCATAGACCAACCTGGCCTGCGGTCATCTATATCATAGCAAATGTGTATCTACAATCAAAACTATTCACTAATCCTCCAGCTCGTCAAGGCTCATTTCTGCACCTTAAACATTTTACTGAGCATTTCCACTTTGTGTTTTTCCATCATTTGAAATCAGCATAGAGGTGGCCCTCTAATTTCTATGCATGTGTCTTAGTGGGACATAGCTGATAGGGGGCATATAAAAGTATCTTGACACTCCATTTAAACAACAAACATATGATGTGCCGTGGGGATCTCGTCCCAGCAGAAACCCGTGGGATGACCGTAACCAACTGCGTGTATACATCTCACACTGAGACACGCGGGGGGGAAGAAATCCAGCGGCCACAGGTCTCCTCCACCATCGCCCATCTTGGGGAGAAAGACCTCGTGGGTTCCTCAGCCGGGGGTTTTATTAGAGGCATTAAGACACATTTACATTGGATTGATTATTCATGGGATTAAGCACCACAGGTAGGATTACTCATAGCAAGGCATTGGGATGTTGATTCAGATCCGGTGGCAGACACGACCAGGTTAAAGCAATATTCAGAGATCAGCAAGCCAGAATTTTTTAAGATACACCTTTGCCAAATTCCTATTAGAGAATTCCCATCCCACAGACATGATCCACACTTGCTCACACAGGAATCACACGGAGTTGTGCTCAAAACGTGTAAATTCTCAGGACTGCGTGTTTACACGCGTGTGGAAATCACTGCCACAATGATGTGCTTAGATTAGACTTGAAGTTGGTTTTCCAGGGAATGGAATGTGAATCAGTGCTAAAAACTGTCCCATAAACCCTTAGCAAGGCTATTGAATTTAGCCATCATTTGTGTTAAAATAAATCAAATCTAGTCATCTACATTTCTTTCAGTGAACTTGCTTTCACTATTTTAAACATTGCCTTGCTTAGCATTTCAGAATCATCCTATTCTCTACCTGTTTTCTCACGCCCTGCATCCATTTTGCCATTGAGTTTGTTGATGTCCCTTTGAAAACATCTCTCCTGTCTATTCCTCTTGATTTTCTTACCTGTGTCGCTCTAGTCTAGGTGTTACACATTTGTTAATTAGACTGATGCCAAAATCTTTTCACTGGTGACCTATCCCACATTTCTGTCCCTTTTTGTTATTTTCATGCACTATTTTCAGACTAATCCTAGGCAAACACCCGTTTCCTTGTGTCGCTGCCTTGCTGAGAGCCCTTGGCTGGGTCGTCCAGGCCTGTAAAATGAGACATACTTGTGTGGACCAGCATGCACCCATCACTGCTCCTGATAGCTTTTGTGGCACGTCGGTGTTCGTTTCTTATGAGAAATACTTAGTTCTTTTATTCTTTTAACTTTAAAAAAATGTTTCTAGGACGGCTACCCGTGATATTGAACCTGAACAGCATTATTTTAATGCGAACATGTTTAACACACTGTGCTGCATGTAATCCATTCTTTAATCCCACAAGTAGAAAAGGTGTTTCTGAGTGTGCTGGTTACCCATTGTTTCAGGGTAGAGTTGTTTTTTGATTGTGGTAAAAATCACAGAAGAGGAGCTATGCTGTGTAAACAGATTTTTAAGCGCACAGAACACGATTGTCGACTACAAACATAATGTTGCACAGCAGATCGCTGGCACCTTTATATCTTGCGTGACTGAAATGCTACCCTTGAAACAGCCACTCTCCATGTCTTCCTCCTTCCAGCACCTGAAACCACCAGTCCACTTTTAGGTTTTATGAATTTGACTGCCTCACGTAAATGAAATCATCCATATTTGTACATTCGTGACTGGCTTATTTCACTTAGTATAATGTCCTCTGGGTTTATTCGTGTTGTCACATATTACAGGATTTTCCTCTTTTTTAAAGATTTTATTTATTTATTTTCAGAGAGAGAAGGGAGGGAGAAAGAGCAATGTATGGTTGCCTCTCACATGGCCCTCACTGGGGACCTGGCCTGCAACCTAGGCATGTGCCCTGCCTGGGAATTGAACTGGGACCCTCTGGTTCCCAGCCCGTGCTCAATCCACTGAGCTACACCAGCCGGGCAGGACTTTCCTCTTTTTTTTTATGGCCGAATAATATTTTATTATGGGCATGTACCACATTGTCTTTATCTATTCATCCATCAGTGAATATTTATGTTGCTTCTACCGACATCTTGAATATTGTAAGTAATGCTGTAATAAACATGAGAGTGCAAATATCTCTTCAAGATCATGATTTCAACCCTTACAAAACTGAATATATTAACGCCATATGAAACAGCAATCACCCATTGTAGTACTTAAAGGAGTTAGGAACTTATTCTATACAAAAACTGGCAAATGGATGTTTACAGAGCTTTGTTCATAGTTGCAAAAAATTGGAAGCAAACAAGTTGTCCTTTGGTAAGTGAACAGATAAATGAACTGTGCTACATCCATACAATGTATCTTGTATATTACTTAGAGCTAAGAAGAAATGTGCTGTTAAACCATGCAAAGACATGGGGGAAACTTAAATGCACATTAGTAAGTGAAAGAAGCCAATATGAAAAGGCTACATATTGCATGATTCCAACTATATGATATTATGAAAAAGGAAAAACTATGAGGAGTAAAAAGATCGATGATTTACAGGGATTGGGGGAAGGGAGAGATGAATAAGTAGGCACAGGGAATCTTAGGCCAGTGAAAATACTCTGATACTATAATGATGGATATAAATATCATTAGAAACTTGCCTAAATCCACAGAATGTACAATACCAATGGTAAACACAAATGTAAACTATGGGCTCTGGGTGAAACTGGTGCATCAGTGCAGCTTCATCAGCTGTAATGAATGCACTGCTGTGGTAAAGGGTTTCGATAACGGGGCAGACTGTGTATGTGTGAGGGCATAGGGTTTATGGGAAATCTCTGTGCCTTCTGCTCAGTTTTTCTGTAAACCTAGACATTCTTTAAAAGAATCTATTAAATGGGATTTATTTATCATTGTTAAGAGTATTACAATATTGCATACGTGTCTATATATTTACCTTTCCTAGTGAACTTGATACTTTCATATTCTTTTACGTTGCCATTTGGCCAGCCTTTCATTTCAGCTGAAGGACTGCCTTTAGCATTTTCGATAAGGTAAATCTACTGGGGATGAACTTCCTCGGCTTTATTATCTTGGAAAGTTTTTATTTCCCCTTTGTTTTTGAAGGATAGTTGTGCTGTATTTAGTATTATCCATTGGCAGTATCTGTTTCCTTAAAAAATATTTTCTGTACCTCTGTTGATATTCTTGTTTTATTTATGGATTTATTATCTTGATTTTGTAGGGCATCTTCCCGATGGTTACTTTTAATTCTTTGCCAGATAAATCATATACTTTTGTTTCTATAGGCTCAGTTTCTGAAATTATTTTGTCCCTTGGATTGAGCCACGAGTCCTATTTCTGCATATGTCTTATAACTTTGTGTTGGGATTCATGTATTTTAAAAATGACCAACTTTTCTAATCATTACAGACTGGCTTCATACATGGCATGACCCACACCAACCAGTCTGGCTGGAGGTTCTAGGGGCCTCTGAAACTTTTGTGGGGTGTGATGTGACTTCTCTGAGCCTGTGCACAGGATTTCCCAAGTAGAGGGTCCTGCTGTTTTCATTTTCAGGAGCTCATAACCTCTTGTTCCCTAAGGTGTCCACAGCACTGCAAGTTCTTTGGTTCTACAGCAAAAAGCTGCCCCCTCCTGCTTGTTCTCAGCACCGGGCAACCAAAGTATTCCAGCCCCCTGTCAACCCCAAAAGTCAGAGGAGACAGAGAATAGTTTATTGGCAAACACACAAAAGCTGGGACACTGGATGCACCTTCCCCTTCTCTTCCTCTCTCCCGAGGGAGGAGCCTCCAGTTGTGCACCTTCTGCAGATCATGCTGACAGCAAATCACCCTACCCCACCCACCGCCCCACTCCCCTTAGTTTTCAGTGATCCTAAGTGTCCAAATTATGCCAGTTCTGTCAGAGCTCAGAACTTCAAGTGAGCTGAGAAAGAACCCAGTTCTTTGGCAACCCTCTTAAAAGTTGCATCTTTGGACACATTCTTCACACTTTTGTATGTTCCCAAGGGAGGAGCCACAAGCTGGGGCATTCTTTCCAGGTAGTAAGCTGTGCCTTTTGGGGCAGGGAAACAGATGCAGATAAAGTAAAATTGCTCTTTTTACCTGTTTCAATCTGTTTTTTTTTTTCAGCCTGGTGTTCACCTAGGGCATTGCAACTTCTCAACTGTAGTGTGAAAATCTAATAAGGCTATTTCGATACATACATTTTTGCTAAATCACTGTTTCTGTGGGGGAATAACATCTGGGACTTCTATCACCTTTTTGATACCACTCCCTTTTATTTTTTAAATCTCATCCTTAATGGATGAGGTAAAACTTCACATAGTGCTTTCACTGTGACCTATACAGGTTTGTGGTAAGAAGTATTCCCCATTTCCTTCACTTCTAAATAATAATTTGGCTTTTAAATTTATGCTTTTTTGAGTTATCTAACATCTTACTCTTAATTTTTAAATATTCACTTAAATTTGGTCATTTTTTATTTTACATTTCTATTTCAATAGGGGTATGATCAGAGACTCTGACCTATAAAAATCTCAATTTTTAAAATGTATTAAGGTATTCTTTGTGACCAAGTATGTGATCAATTATTGTAAACACTCCATAAATATAATGAAAATTTATATTTCTATCCAAGGACTGTATCTCATATAAAATATGTGGACATTATTAAATTTCTATGTCATTTACTTGTTCTACTAGTCTGTCCAATTATTAGAGAGGTACATTAAAAATATCACACCTTAACTTAAATTTTACCAAATTCTCCATGCATATCTAATAGTTTTAAGTAATGTAGTTAGATATATCGCTTGGTATATATGGATGCATGACTTGACATACCTTTCTTATCATTTATGCTCTTTTTCCTTACAATCCTTTTATTCCATTTAGTATTTTAACCAAAAACATTACTGTTTTTATTAAAATATTGTCACTTTTAATTTTTTTCTTGCTCTTAAAGTTTTTTTTGGTTTGCATTTTCCTATCTTCTTACTTTCAAACTTTCTATTTCATAGTTCTTTTAAATGTGTACTTTTTAATAATATATGACTGAGTTTTCTTTCACATTTCACCTATTCATCCGATCCCCTCTGCCTTTGAATAGAAAATCAGTTCTTTCATAAGTATTATATAGGTTGACATAATTTAATTTCACCATTTACTTAATGTCTATTACTTTTTAAAATAATGGTTTGCTTTTTTCTCTTTTGCACTTTTCCTTTTTTGATCATTTCTTCTCATTTTCCTTTTATAGTTATAAAGCTCTTATTAAAGTTACTAATATTGAAATTAAGAAAATATCATGTTAGAATGAGCATTAATAGCAACCCTAACAGAGAAAAGACGATCTGCAAAGCCTTGTGAGGGAGTTGTATATGAAGAGGAAAGAGTCACTCAAGACATTTGGTTTAAGTCAGGAGTTTTCAATCCATGTGGCATAGCACACTGGCATGCCGCAAGAATTCTTAAAACATGCAATGCTTGACTAGTTAGTTAGGGGCACTGACCTCTTTCCTCTTAGATTGTCAAATTAAAAAAAGAAAAAGAAAGACAGCAGCCAACACAACAGTAGCCACTCAGTGTGAATGAATCAAAATTATACCTATTTTTGGTCAGGCCTGCATAAAATATAACATTTTTTGGTGTGCCACAGAATTTTAGACTTAGTTCATGGTGCAATGAGATAAAAAAAAGATTGAAAATCACTGGCTTAAATAATTGAGGAGGTGTTATGCACAAGAACTTCAGGTTTTGTCTAAAATTTGATGTCAATTTTTCCCTGCTCTATTCCGAGCTACCTCTTAGAATCTCTGTTGAGTCATTCAACATACAGGATGTACAAAGCGCAGTCTGGCTTCAGGATCTGTTCACCAGGTGTGAGGCTGGTTTTATAACTATTGAACAAATTCCTCCTATGTTCCTTCCAGCTCAAGAAAATTTGATTCTTGGTGATGATGAATTCCTTTAGCTTTACCTTGTCTGGGAAGCACTTTATCTGCCCTTCAATTCTAAATGACAGCTTTTCTGCATAGAGTAATGTTGGTTATAGGTCCCTGCTTTTTTAACACTTTGAATACTTCTTGCCAGTCCCTCCTTGCCTACAAAGTTTCTTTTGAGAAATCCACTGATAGTGTAATGGGAACTCCTTTGTAGGTAACTGTCTCCCTTTCTCTTGCTGCTTTTAAGATTTTCTCTTTAACCTTTGGCATTTTAATTATGATGTGTCTTGGTGAGTTCCTGTTTGGATTCAACTTATTGGGGACTCTCTGTACTTCCTGGACTTACATGTCTATTTCCTTCACCAAATTAGGGAAGTTTCCTTTCATTATTTTTTTAAAATAAGTTTTCAATTTCTTGCTCTTCCTCATCTCCTTCTGGTATCCCTATGATTCTAATGTTGGCCTATTTGGAGATGTCCCAGAGGTTCCTAAGCCTATCCTTGTTTTTCTGAATTCTTGTTTCTTCTTTTTGTTCTGTTTGAATGTTTATCTCTTCCTTATGTTACAAATTGTTGGTTTGAATCCCAGATTCCTTCCCTTCTCTGTTGGTTTCCTGTGGATTATTCTTTATTTCACTTAGTGTAACCTTTATTTTTTTTGCTGTATTCAAGAGGTTCTCTGAGCATCCTGATAACCAGTGTTTTAAAGACTGCATCTGAGAGGTTGGCTATCTCCATTTTGCTTAGTTATTTTTCCGGGGTTTTGTTGTGTTCTTTCATTTGGGCCATATATATATTTTTTTTATCTCCTTGATTTTTCAGCCTCCCTGTGTTTGTTTCTGTATATTAGGCAGAGACGATTTTACTCCCTGTCTGAGTAGTATGGCCTATGTAGAAAAGGCCATTATTACAGGAAATGGTAAAAGGACTTGTTTAAGAAAAAGAAGATGATCAAAGCCATGAATATTAAAAATGCAACAAATTCACAACTATCAACAACTGAATCTAAAAAAATGCATACTAAGCAAACAACGAGAACAGGAACAGAATCATAAATATGGAGATCATTTAGATTGTTATCAACTGGGAGGCGGAAGGGGGAGAATAGGGAAATGGTGCAGGGATTAAGAAGCATAATGTATAGTAACAAAATAGAGAGGGGGAGTTAAGAATAGCATAGGAAATGGAGAAGACAAAGAACTCATGTGCATGACCCATGGACATGAACTAAGGGAGGAGATTGCTTTAGGGAAGGAGGGTACTGGGAGGAGGAGCCAAAGTGGGAAAAATTGGGACAACTGTAATAGCAAAATCAATAAAATATACATAAAAATTAGAATTAAAATTAAAAAAAAACTTCTAATTAAAAAATGAAAGTTTGATTCTACAAAGATCCTTATTCTCCTGAAACTATTAAGAATTATATATTCTCCATGCTTTTATGAAATCTTAATGAGAAAAACCAGGAAACAAGATGTAACAATTTACTCAATGACTAGTCAAGATCTTTTACCTATTTCTTTTCCATCTTATTGTCTGGCAAATCTACCTCCTTGGAGCATACATACCCCATTAGAATCAGGACATAAATTTTTACTCTGAGCTTTGGGCAGCAAAATGAAGTGGAGAGGTGGAAATTTCCATGTGAATTCACTTTGATTGGTAAGAAGTCAAAATAAGTATGGGAATTTTCTTTTAAATATACATTTTAATGCAATGAATATCTTAGGTTAGCACTTTTTTTTAAAAAGATTTTATTTATTTATTTTCAGAGAGAGGAGAAGAGAGAGAAAGAGAAAGAGCAATGTATGGTTGCCTCTCACATGGTCCTCACCAGGGACCTGGCCTGCAACCCGGGCATGTGCCCCGACTGGGAATCAAACCGGGACCCTCTGGTTCCCAGCCCGCGCTCAATCCACTGAGCTACACCAGCCGGGCAGTTTAGCACATTTTTATTTCTTTAATATTTTATTTGGATATTTAAGGAATGCATTTATAATAGTAACAGAGTTAAGGGTTTTTCTTGTGACTCCAAAACCCAGCTATAAATCATAGCCTCTTGGGCATGTTATTTTTAAATGTGAAGTTTTAGATTACTTCAGAGAATCTGACTTAGTAGATTTTGTGTGGGGCCCATGAGTCTGTGTTTTGGAATTTCATCTTGACTGGCTTCTACCCATAGAAAGTTTGAGGAACTATGGAGAGAAATGCAAACATCAATGTGCAATTTCCTTCTCTAAGGCTTTTTTATGCATAACAAAGTTATGCTAAAAATTTTTGACTATTTTGACTAAGCTGTCCAGCCAGTTTGAATAAGTCACTTCTAATCAAAACAAACAAACAAAAATTATACAATCTGAGTATCAAATGTAAAGCAGTTGTCAAACTTCGCTGGAAACTTTCATAATCAGCTATCCATACAGAGACCGTCTGAAGCCTGGAGAGAGAATCTCTACCTTTGTTTAGTTAATCTTATCAGATTTCACATGGCTACTTTTTGTTAGATCATATATTTGGAGTAAGTGTGAATGTGTTTTAGTTCTGTATTTCATGTAATTATATGTATAGAATAAACATCCCTGGGGGCAGGGGTGGGGAAAGTTGCTGGCGTGCTCCATAAAGAGAGCTGCACTGGCTCCTCCATCTTGAGGGTGTTTACTTGGAGGTCTCAGAGGAACAGCCCAATTAAATATTTGTAGAATACTTAATTTTTCTCAAGATTTCTTTTCACAAAACTTTTACAACTTTCCTAGTCCCCTTTAGGTTACATCTTCCAAATTCATTCAGAAATAACCAATTTTAGAACAAC
>PVJI01028970.1:0-15838 GCA_004026765.1 Micronycteris hirsuta
TAGTTTCATGGCCTATATTTCTACAGGACTAGGGTACAAAATTAGGCAGACATATGCTGCTATGTTATGTTAACTGTGAATGGAAATAAATGCCTTCAGTGTCTCTGTGTAAAGTTGTATGCATTTATACCACTAAAATGAATCTTTACCATGCCATGTTCTATTTCCAAAACTAATTAACAGATACAGTTCAAAGGGTATTTGATTACATTTTTCTAGAAGCCAGGAGAGATATATTAGTTTGCTAGGGTTGTCATAACAAAATACTACAGACTGGGTGACTTCAACACAAAATTTTATTTTCTCACAGTTCTACAGGTTACAGCTACAAGTGCAAGGTGTCAGCAGGTTTTATTTCTTCTGAGTGCTCTCTCTTTGGCTTGCAGATTCTGCTTTTTTGCTTTGTGCTCACATGCTTTTCTCTGCACATATATGTGCCTGGCTGTCTGGTTCTCTGTCTGACCCTCTCCCCCATTGTCCTAATCTCCTCTTGTATAAAGATGCCAGTCACATTAGATTAGGGCACACACTAATGACTGTTTTAAATTAGTAACCTCTTTAAATGCCCTGTCTCCAAATACAGTCACATGCTGAGGTATTGAGGGTTGAGGATAAGGTCATCAACATATGTATTTTGACAAAATACAGTTTAGTACATAACATGAGAGAAATTATCCTGGAAATGATTTGAACAGTTTTTTAAAAGTAAAGAGTGTTTGAGATTCAGACTCTTGCTCAAGTTCACTGAGATCATCCCTGAGGGAGCTCATCCTCAAATGCAGATACACACATCCTGATGTAAAGATTATTTCTATTCACAATGTAGCTTCTATCATTGTATCAAATGCACTACTTTGAATTAAGAAATTGCACATAATATAAATGGTCGGCATAGTGACAGTATTTTTATTTTTGTATTTTTTATTATTAGTCAGCTTTGTAAAATTCCAGTCTTCATTGGGACTTAATGAACAGGCATGAAACTTTTGAAGAAACTGACATATTAGTGTTCAATAAAAATTTTATCCTCCATGACTGTTCAAGATTCTTGTACATTCTCAAAGAAGTCCACAAGTATTCTAGAGACGTTCACTTTAGTATATTGCTAAGTCTCTAGATATGTATCCATTAACAGGTAACATGAAAAATAAGAAAACATATTTTGCAAGCATATTTGTAAATCATTTACAGTTTATGCAAGATTTTTAATATAAGAATAAGCATGAAGCAGAAAACAAGAATTGGCAGTGTAATTTTTTAAAAAAATGGTCATATGACAGTCTAAATCATGCTGCTTTTTACTGAAATACAAATCCTTAGTAAGTCACACAAAAAGCAAACTACTTAAACAGAAATACAATCAGCAATTAGAAGTGCTTAAGGTCAATTTTGAGGGAGCCAATAAAAGTAAAATCACCTTGGCTATGTATGTTTTAGATCTTGAGTTGGAAACATTAGTCATGTTAATTTAGAATACTTGTTAATAAGTGCCATCGGACACTACTAAAAATGTCAATAGTGTTTTTAATTGTCCTTTCTTTAGATCATAAAAAAATCACTTTAATCTGGTGAAATCTATAATACATACTTGCTGGTTCACAAAGCAAACTATTGGAAATTTAATGTCATTGGATTTGTGCTGCTATTATTAAATAGCATGGGTAGATAGTTCTTTCTCTCTCAAAAAAAGAAAAACTGCATTTCTGGAACAGAGATTCATAAACCCAGGTATTTGCCTAATTCTCTACAGGTTTTTGATCTTTCACAAAATACTTGTCTCTTCATTTGGAGCAAGTTTATTGAATTATCTGTCAATCAGAAACCATATGCCGGATCTGCTTGAACATAAAACAGGATGATTTATGGCAGTTGGTGGATGGAAAAAACAAGAATGGGTACATATCCAGGGATCTGATTTGGAAACAGTGCTAAGACTTTGGGGACTGGAGAGATAATCATGCTTCCAAATAGACTTTTGAGACTAAAATGTAACTTTACAGTTATAAAGACGAGACCTGGCATTATTACCGTAAGTTAAAGTTTAAACCGGGATCCAATACCTACCTATATGTTTGTGTGACTAGGGCCATGGAAGGCAACAGGAAAAGACTGAGTGATTATCCTCCAATGACAATTAGCATCATATTAAATGTCAGAAAATGTGTATTGTAGTGTAGTTAAAGTATAATGGCATTTCAATGGAGGAACCTAAACAGTAAAACTTAAGGATAGAAAAAATATTTGTGAGGACATGACTGCAAAGACAGCTCAACTTGAGTCAGACCTATGATATGGTCATTTGTTATTGACAATAGAAATTGACTTTTGTCATTGAATATATATGATTTTATTGCACACAGACTTTCTTGGGCACTCTGCTTACTGAGATGGCACAGATCTGTAAAGTTTCAAAAGCCTGGTTATAGGCATTGATTTTTAATAAGTTCATCTTGATGTTATCATCATCATGGAGGGAATCACACAAATCATCTCCCTGATTGTAATGAGAAATGTGGTGTTAAACCAAGTTGTTACAGGGTCATGGATTCTTTTCCTACAAATCAGTCTCAGAAGGTATATTTTCAGATTGTCTAAACTTTACAAAGATGACAAAAAGCATATCAGAATAATGCAGGATAATGGTCAGCCACTTCTGCTTGGTATATTTGGACAAGCCTACTTTCTACATAACCCTGATCGTGTGACTAAGTCTCATTGTTACAGATTCTGTAGCTGGGGACCAAGATATCCAGTGGCTCTCTAAGTTAAATTACTATGCTAGCAATTCTTGATGCCACACAAAATTCTGCTAGTGCTTACATAATGAGATGACTCCTCCAAAGGCTAAACTGTCACCTATAATTTATTGAGATTGTTAACTATAAACATAGGTATAAAATATGTAGACTCTAAAATATTAATTAATTAAGTTCTTGATTCCACAAAGTTTAGGCTGTAAGATAGGCAGGGAAACTAAGGTAACAAGCCAGAGGTTCAAGTACAAAGAAAAATAAAAGTATGATTTCAAAAAGAGTTGTTCTTAGGCTGTGTCCTTAATCACCTTTTACTTAACTTCATTTTTTTCAATTTAATTTATGTATTTTCTTTCAGTGTTTTAATTCATACAATTTTAACAAAGTGGGATGAATCACAGATCTAAAACTTTAATTTGAGCCCATACTAGACATCTTTACCCAAAAGAATCATACATACAAATTCAATGTGTCCTAAATCTAACTCATCTCTTTGTCTCCTTTCCATTGCTCAAAATAATTTTTTCTTCTTATATCCCCCAACTCGGTCAGTGTTTCTATGTTTTTCTTTCCATAAATTTGAAAACTTAGAGATATCTAGATCCTTCCAGATCTCTCATTCTCCACATCTAGTCACCCAGATTTATTGCTACTGCTTTTACAATATTGTTTTGTTCATTCGTTTTCTGTGTCTTCATGACTCTCCCTTTCTATAACTGATGCTTCCTATTGGTTTTAAAATATTCCTTTTGTCTTTTATTTCACTTTATCCCAATCTATGCTAAACATATCAATCAGAACTTTTTTTTTTATCCTCACCTGAGAACATTTTTTCATTGCTTTTAGAAAGAGGAAGGGAGAGAGAGAAACATCGATTGGTTCCCTCCCTCAGGAACCCAGGCTGGGGATCGCAATTGCCAATATTGGAAAAAGAACCTGCAACCTAGGCATGAGCCCTGCCTGAGAATCGAACCCTCAACCTTTGGATTACAGCATGACACTCCAATCAACTGACTCATACCAGCCAAGGCAGAATTTTTGATTGTTTGTTTGTTTGTTTGTTTTCTAAACTGTAAACTAGTCATCTCAATTCTGACTCCAAGTTCTTCTATAGCTTTTCATTTATAAACATAAAGACCTTCAAATGGACTACGTAAGTCATGCAATATAGCTCGGGAGTCCAGCTGTCCAATCTTATCTGTTCCAATACCTCACCTGTTTTGTATTTAGCAATATTTAACCACAAACTTGTCTGAGCTCATAAATAGTCAGGCCTTTGTATTTTCTCTTGGCCTAAAATATGCTCAGACTTTGTGTTCCACCAAATGTATGCTTCTTTGAAAAGTTTTAAAATGTGATTTTGTTCTGCCTGCTTTCACTATTCTTTGCATGTATTTCATAGAAGCAATGATCATACTGTATTTGAATCAATTTATTTGTATTTTTCACTGCTGTGTCTCTAGCACATATGGTCCTGGAGAACAAGGACCAATCTTACATTATTGTGAATGAGTGACATTAAGCCTTTTATTTAAATCATGTTTATCAAAGCACCAAATGCAGGTGGATGTTTCTGATACACTTCATACTAAGTGTCTTTTATACCTCTTCTCTATAGAAATAAGATAATGTTAAACATATGAAGTTAGTAGAGTGGGCTAGAAGTCAAATCATCAGTTGTAGAAATTAGGGAAAGAAAAACTCTATGAATCAGGATAAGCTTGGTTACACTGAACTGACAACACCCATAACTCTGTAGTTTAATCATTAATATTTATTTTTCTCTCATCAAGTCAGCTGTTAATATGAGTGCCCTTCTAGGACAACTCTTCACTATGTGACATCTCAGCTATCTATATGATGGAGTCTCCAGTACAAAAAATCCCTTACTTCCCCTCTCAGGATGACAAAAGAAGAGGAAATGGAGAATCTCTTATTAATTGTTATGCATTTTTGCCAGGAATTGTTTTACTTTTTATTGCCATATAGCTATGCTGAACTTCAATGAGATAGTGAGGTGAAATCACCCATATGCTTAAGAGAAAAAAAAAAAAAAACAAGAAATACTGCTTTCTACCACAGTTATAAGTGACCAACAGCAATTATTAAAAGAAAGATTTATTATTAAATATTTGCATGCCAGTTTAATGCATTACAGTGAAACCACTTCATATTTATCAGATATCAATAGTGATATCTTTTAGCAATAATCACGCGTCGGCTAAACCTCATTGGCTCCGATATTGCCACTTCGCAAAGCTCAATAGTGATATCTTGGCTCTGGCTGGTGTGGCTCAGTGATTGAGCGCCAGCCTGTGAAGCAAAGGATCATCTGTTCAATTCCCAGGCAAGACCCATGGCCCGGGTGGCTGGCCAGGTCAGGTCTCCAGTAGGGGGAGCATAGAGGAAACTGCACATTGATGTTCCTCTCCCTCTCTCTCCCTCTCTTCCTCTGTAAGATAAATACAATTTTAAAAAAATTAAAAATAGTGATATTTTTAAAATATATATGGTTTATACATATTTCTTCTAACTAGACAATGTCTGATAAGTCTAGCCAATATTAAAAAAGACATATTGTGGCTTAACATTGTAGGATAGCTGCCTTTTTTAAAGACTGTGGTAAAAATATGTGGATGTACACTTTAACACATCTGGGCAATATGAAAATGGTAAGTGTGAACACTATAAAATGTATTAAATATTGTATTAGTTTAAATAACAATTAGTGGCCTGGCTGGTGGAGCTCAGTGGATTGAGAGCGGGCTGGGAACCAAAGGGTCCCGGTTTGATTCCCAGTCAGGGCACATGCCTGGGTTGCAGGCCCGGTCCCCAGTGAGGGCCACGTGAGAGGCAACCACACATTGCTGTTTCTCTCCCTCTCTCTCCTTCCCCTCTCTCTAAAAATAAATAAATAAATAAATAAAATCTTTAAAAAATAATAATTAGTTATAAATTTAAAAAATTTCCCAAATACTGAAACTAAGTTTGAATATGTACTTGTATAGTTATAATTATTATGTAGAAGGGGAGAGTTTAATCATTGTAAATTGTTAGGCCATGCAAACATCATATTAATTCACAAACATCACATGGGCATTTTGATGCTTAACCTACTGTATTTTAAAGTAGTTATAATTGCTACATAAAGCAATGTGCATATGGTGCATAATTTCTCTTATGTGGAGTTTGGTCTTTCTATTGTATACGTAGTAAGTTTTTCTTAATGGTTATGTCTAATGAACTACTTCAACTGTCTTTGTGAATATCATAAAACTGCCCTAACGTAAAAAAAATAAAATAAACAAATGAACTACTTTTTTTTTTCAACATCTCTAGATCGTGCAGAAATTTATTGGTGATTTTCTATTTGGCATTAACTCATTTGAACAACTACTAAACCACCATACGTCCCCAAATAATGTGATTTGTTAGGATGACGGCAGATGTTATGTTGAGTGGAAAACCCCTTCAATTTCGTTTCTGCCTCCCCTCCCTATTAGGCCACACATTGAATACTGACAGGTAACTTTCCTTTTTGGAAGGAGCCTTGCATTTCTTTTACCAGCTGCTTTTACATTCTTCATTTCTTCCCAAAGATAAGATTAACAGATTTCCCTTTCTCTGTTCCCTATTTTCTGATTCAGGACTTTCATAGACAAGTGCCATCATAAATCTTAATTCAACTGTGCATTTCAAGCTGAGGGGGAACTAAAGTCAGATTTGGAAGAATATCCCTTTTGGGATTGCTGAGAATTTAGAGTGTCTCTGAAGGCACAGATCATAAAATTATTTTAGAGGGATTCTCTGTGTGCATCTCTTATTCTGCCTATTATTTATTTACCTTATGCATTTTTCTCCTCATTTAAAATTTAATTTTGAGTATTTTATTAGGCTACAGAATGGCAACTGTATAGGCCCTAGCCACCTTAAATTTAGTAAAATATTTAGTGCGTGGTAAATTTAATTTCCATTTAATATTGGTAGAATCTACTGGTACTTTGGAGACACCTAAGAGAGATATGCATGTGGTCAGCAAGGAGTATTATCAGACTCCTTGAAGTCACTTTCGCATGTTACTACATAAGAATCTCTCATTTTGAAACATTTTAGAAAAAAAAAAAAACCTTAGAATCATGAAATACCCATGGTGAGTATTATTTTTTATAATTATTATTTTCCTTTTATCTTATGTATTGCCTAAGCATGCATTAAATATAAATTACTTATTCTTCATTTTGCCTTGATACATTAAAAAACATGCTGCAAAGTTTTTGTATGCTTGCTTTGTCTTTAATTAAATAATTTAATGTGCATAATAAAATACATAGAACAGAAATACATTTTATTTTCAAAAAATAATGAATCTGTGAATGCTATATGTAACTATTTATTTATAAATCTATTTTCTATTGAAAATATATGATTTTTTCCTCTTTTGTTTATATTAATGAAGAAAAATGCTCAATTTAAGGTTTCCCTAACTATACCCAAAACAATATTAAATTATTTCGATTGAATTTCTAAAGAAATGCTAAAAAACTTAGACCTAATTATTAAAAATATTGACTCAAAAATTGCCATTTGTTATGTCTACCTAATGATGTAACTTTGCTTATTGAAAACCATCCTGTCAGTGATTATTATAAAACACTAGCAAAAGGAAGACCAAAAGGGACCTATGTGTACATAAAATTTTAAATTAGCGTACAGAAAATCTTGCAAGTTCCTACTTTATCTGTGAATTTTGAGATTGTGAATGTCACCTCCTTTAGATTTTACAGCAGTAATCTGTGTTCACTATCAAAATTAATATTCTACTACAACCAATTTAACCGTAAAAGAAAATATACATTTTAGTGAAGTTCCATGATAATTTTAAAAGTAATAATAATTACAATTTATTCAATATTCACGCTGAACCACAAAATATACCAACACTTTATTTATATTAACCCTATGAGTTAATTACTGTATGTAGAAAATTTTATATACAGAAATATTTCCCTGGCGGGTTTAGTTCATGGGCTGTGAACCAAAGGTTCGCCGGTTCCATTCCCAGTCAGGGCACATGCCTGGGTTGCGGGCCAGGTCCCCAGTGGGGGACAGATGAGAAGCAACCACACATTGATGTTTCTCTCCCTCTCTTTCTCTCTCCTTTCCCCACTCTCTAAAAAGTAAATAAATAAAATATTTATAAAAAAAATATTTGTTAAAAGTAATTCCACAATGTCTGCCTGAAAATAACTATGAAAACTTCAAAATACAGAAAATTCCATTAATCGTCTCCACTGAGGGTAGAGGAGGGAGTGCTGTAAGGATTTATTTATTTTATTATAACAGCGCACTAATAATTAACATGGCACAATGTGAGTAGTATACTATTTTATGTTTTTCAATTCTGAAATATTTCATGCTTACTAGAGTTTCAATTTTATATTTTGAATTCTTATTTTCTTCATCATTAAGTTTTTAAACTTCTAAAGTGCTATTTCAGTAAATGTTTTCTATTTTAGTTTTTTCTAGGTAACAACATTGGGCTACAGGTAATATAGTTTTTGTGATAACTGTTTGTTCTATGTTTATACATTTTATAAGACATCCATGTCGTTTCTTTGTGGCCATTGATATTTTCACTTTTATTATGATCCCCTTAACTTTATTTAAGAAATCAAAAGTTCTATCTTACCATGTGCTTTAATTTATTAAATTTATTTATTCTGATATTTGTTACTTACTCCCTTGAAACTGCCTCTATAGCTTGACCAGCATGACTGAATCCAGTGATTACCACTCAGCTGACACTTGTTCAATAACTCGGAATATTTGTAGTGCTTGCATGTGCGCAAATTAAGTTAGTATGTACTGTAGTATTTTGCCAGAAAAAGTTTGATAAATAATTATTTTTGAATGGATGAGGTCCAACTTTCCAGAGATTTTGAGGGTTTTGTGATCTGGTAGCTATAAAATGGCAAACATAATTTCAGTAAGAACACTCATTTTGTGATTCTTATTCTATACAGTTCATATCAATTCAAAAGTAATAGTTTCTATCATTAAAAATGTAATAATATGAAGAGAAAGAAAAAAAAGGAATGTGTAGCATTCTTCCTAAAATAAAAATGTAATAAATTTGGAGTTTTTGAATGCAATTCCAACTGAATCAGTGTCAGGCAGCTTCCCCTCAGTTTGGCACAGGCCAGCCGAGCTGGCACCCTGTGCTCTGCACTGGCCCAGAAGCTGACAAGTGATTCTGGATGGAGGTGCACTGGTACAGCTGTTTGAGGGACCTCAAGGGGAATGTGTCTAAAATATTTGTTTAGCCAATATTAGCTACTACTGCCTTTCTTTTCCTAAATGTTTATCAAATTAGAAACAAGCAAATATAAAGAAAGTGATACTGCTAGAATTGATTGCATTTATTACCATTAAAATCTGAAAACATATGCATAAAAAGTAATACCAAAAAGAAATAATGTAAAATACATATGAACATGTGTGTTTGTGTGTGTGTGTATTTGAAACTTTATTTACACTTCCTAGCATTCAATTCTCCCCTCCATTTTTCTGGCTAAATTAAGGTCACTCAAAATATTTCTATTCACTTTGTACAAAACCAAAAGAAAAATGGAGAGAGTAATGCTCCCTTTTCACTAATCATTAAAGAGTTATTAAAAGAGTTGAAAAAAATGAGTTACAACATATAAATTTTTTATAAGCAGAAGCATCAGATAATTGAACATTTTCTTTCCAAAATAGGTTAATGTTTAAATGGGTGTATGTGGGCAAAAAATAACTTCGTAGTGTTTTTAACCTGCTACCCAAAGTTTTTTGGAAAAATAAGAGAAGAATAATAGAAAATATAAACTGAAAAAAATGTTTAATAATTTTTGTCCAGCAAGTCTGAATATATGGTAATTAGTGTTGTCTTACTGAAAAATTTTTAAGTTCTAGTTAACATTAGTTAAATTTGATTTTTAATACTTTTATAATAAATTAAATGAGAAGAAACATACATTAATTTATGCGTAAAAAGAATAACAAATTGCCTCATATTTGTTTAAATACCCCTTGAAATAAAACATTAATACTGGCTTTTAAATGCATCTATAGAATCTCTAATGTAGCAAAGTATAATTTGTCTAATAATTTAATTAGTATCAATATTGAAAATATAAGCTAGCAAAGCCTCCTTGCTTGCCCTTGCTGAGATAACAGTCTAGTGAGTTCCTGTGAAATTAAAAGTTAGGGATGAATGCTATAATAATGAAAATAAAATTGCACCACAGTTATATAATACCTAAGCATTAAGAAAGGGCAAATTCTGAATATGAGTGGTATTTGGCCAAAGAGAGAATCAAATATAATAATCAAATTAAGAGAAAATAAACCTATAAATATTTCAGTGCAAAAATAGACCGGGCACCTCATTCAGTCTGTGTTCACATCCTTATGTGTGCTCTGCTAACTTGCAGTGTCCTCCCACTCAGATTCTGGGCCAGCGAGTCATGGACATACTATTACCACTGGGCTATCAGTAAACTAGGTGCAAGCGGGGACATAAAGGAAAGGCCCCAGCTTGCTCTATTATGATTTTGCTTTCTGAAATCGCCATGAAAATAGGCACAGTGTTGAATGCAAAAAGATGAGGGAAACATGTTGAAGATAGAATTTATCCCAATGTATTATTTTCTTGGTGGCTTAAAACAACAGAGATCTACTCTTTCACAATTCTGGTAGCCTTAAGTGTGAAGTCAGTACCACTGGGCCAGAGTCAGGCTGTTGGCAGCATTGAGCACCGTCCAAAAGTGGTAAGGGAGAATCTGCTCCAGCTTCTGGTGGTTGCAGCTTTCCTTGGCTTGTGGCCACATGATTCTAATCCCTGCCTCCATGGTCACATTGTCTTCTCTGTATGTATCCATATAACCTCCCTCTGCCATTCTCTTATAAGGACATTTGAGATTGTGTTTAGGTCTCAACTGAATAATCCAGGAATATCTTCCCATCTAAAAATCTTAATCATATTTGCAAAGACTCTTCTTCTCAAATAAGACAATGTTTACAAAATCTTGGTATTAGTATCTGATAGATTTATTGTATTCTGGTCTTTCCTTTGGTCCAAAAAAATTCACATCCATGACACATGCAAAATATATTTCTCACACCCCAACATTCCCAAATGTCTTAATTGATTATAAAGTCAACCCAATTCCAAGATCTCAATAAAATATTATTAAATCAAACATCTAAAATCAAATGATCCAAGTCACTTAAATCGGATATGTGTTAGACTGTGTATGATCCATCCTGGAGCAAAACCCCTCCCCAATTTCCTGTGGACTTGTGAACCTAGAAAACAGATTATATGTTTCTAAAATGCAATGGTCAGAAAAGGAGAGCATAACAGTTACAGACATTCTTATTCCAAAAAAAAGAAAGAAAGGAAAAAAGGGATCACTATCCCCAAGCAACTTCAAATTTGCCAGTAGGACATATTTTACTAGGTTTCAAGCCCTAAGAACAAATTTCTGAGACTGGAGGCTCCAGTCTCTGGACTCACTGTTCTGCCCTCTGGGCCCATAGCTCTAGCTTCTCTTTTATTGGTACATAAATAATCAAACCAAATAATCAAAGCTTATGTCCCTATCTCAAGATTTTAGTCATATCAAGATCCATAGCTTAATCATATCTGCAAAATTCTCCTTCTTAAGGTTGGTAATTTACAAGTGCCCGTAACTGGGACCTGATGTCTCTGGGGAGCAATATTTCTGGTTCCCATATACAGTCATCTCAGTTGAGGCCATTATGAATTAATATGCATATCTAACTAAGACAAGTCTAAATCACAGACTCACAGACTCAAGCAATAAAGAAATGCTTAGCATGGAGGCCATGAAAAGTTTGTAAATTTTTGTGGCCCAGCATGATTGTGAGTATAGTTACTTTAAAGCTTCATGATGACAGTATATGTTATAAAAACTTAAAGAGATTTTGTATAGTTAAAAGCTAGAATTTATAGAGTAGGGATGCAGATAGAGCTGGTGGTTGACAAAAATTAGACAGGGAAGTGAGGAAGACCTAGATGTTAAAAGGCTACTTGAGCCATATTAAGACAAAATTTGTAATTATTACAAGGACAATGGGAAGGCATTGAGGCATTTGAAGCAGAAAAAGCATTCCAATATTTTTTAAAACACTAGATTGGATTCAGGACTAGCCAAACCTCATGAACTCAACTCTGGAAAATAAGTGTTTGTTATACTTCGAGGTCAAGCAGATAAGGTCATGGTAGTACCTGGGGCTCTGCAGGCTTTGGTACCAGATAAATTTTATCTGCATAAGAAAGATTGAGAACTCCATATCGCCCAACAACTTAGCTCAGAGTTTTAACTTGTTCTGTTTTGTTTTTGTCTGTCTGTTTCTTCACTTGGTCCAATGAGCTTTCTGAGCAGCTGGCATTTCAACAGAGAAACCAATTTCCTTTAGAGCAGTGCTTTTAGTGGGGAGAAAGAAATCTTTTTAACTTGATTATTTTCTAATTACTTACTAATTGTCCACTGGGATATGACTTAAGAAAACTATCATGTTAAATGGCAGCATTTAAAAGATTTGTTTTCCTTCCTCTCTCAACACCATAAGGAAAAACATGTTTCCAATACTCCTGGGTAAGCCAAGGCATCCTTCACAATAAACCTTGAGTTCGACTGACTATGGGTCTGGATGTTTCCTGAAAACACAGGAGACCATGTGTGGCTGGCCATGAGAAGAGCCGACTGGGCTGGTGTGGTGCAGACAACCCAGGGTATTTACCTGCTTACTCCATGACTGCTTGCCTTAGCAAGTGCCTTTCAGGATCTATTTCTAAAGGTTGTTTGTTTTTTTTTTTTTCTTAACTTAAATCTCATTTTTCAATTCTAAAAGTTGAATGAAGAGTTAATAAAATTCTAGGTCTTAACTAAAAAAATCAGATGTGAGAAAAAAAGCAAGTTTAGGAGTCTGATTTTAAGTTATTGAAATAATGTAGATCAGGCACATATCGGAGGCCATAATAAGGGTACAAATCACTGACTTAGAATTTAGCCTACCTATATTTATATACATCTCATAACTCATTCTCAGAGAAGGATCTCGCTCCTTAATCACAGAACAAAGAAATATCTGTAAGAGATAAAATTATGTTTCCAGTTTTCTGTCACCGATTAAGTTCTGTGTAACAGATTGCCTTGCTGAGTATTTATTAGAGATAAACATCTGTTGAAGATTGAGCATAAAAAGAAGTAGAACTGTGATCTCAGATGATCCTTTGGAGAACTCTGGAACATATATGCCCTCTCAGATTTGTCCTATTTTAAGGAAAAATGTACCCTAACCTCAATCAGTCATTGCCGTGTGCTCTCCTGAAGGCCATTCTCTTGAACGAGATGGATCTCTGCAGCTGAGACCAGTGCTGAGCCAGTAGACAGCTATGGCAATCGATACTTCCTTGGAGGAAGATCTGAGCAGCGCATCTCCATAAGCTTATTAACAAGCAAACCATCACATTTACATACACATCACTCTTTTCTCTCCTTCCGTTTCATGGAAGAGATCTCTTTCCCTTAGATAATTTCCTTTGCATCAACTTGGCACTTTCAATTTTCTTTAAACTCCTTTTGCATCTCTCTTTTCAAACATATGTAATAGTTTCAAACATTTATAAAAACCTTATTTATCTACATTTTCCATCCCAGCCACAACCATTTTTCTTAGAATAAAATATAAAACCTTTACGTGATCTGCAAAGTTGCATGTGGCTGTCTTTCATGGTTCTTTCTCTAATCCCATATACCCACTTTACCTACTGCTTGTTTCTGCTCCAATCGTATTGACCTTTGCTGCTATTTCCTTTGTTTTCTTTTTCTGTTTTAGAGTTTTCTTTTCTTTCTCTCCTTCCTGGAATGTTGTTCCCCCAGACATTCACATATTATTTACTTTTTCATTTCCTCAGGATTGAGAGGTGACCATGCCACTCCCAGCTCCCAGGGCATTCTTGATCCCTTGAGCCTGTTTTCTTTTTATTCAAAATATGAATCTCTACTTGAAATTATATATTCTTTATTTGATTAGGTATCACTTGTCTTTCCTTGGATGCAAGCTCTATGAAATAATGTCTTATTCAATAATGTAATACCAACAATAACACACGTGCCACAATATTTCATAATACTTTTTTATTGACTTGAGAGAAAGAAAAAAACATCATTTTTTTGTTCCACTTATTGATAAATTCCTTTGCTGATTCTTTTAGGTGCCCTGACTGGGGATCAAACACATGACATTGGCATATTAGGATGACATTCTCCCTGACTGAGCTATTTGGCCAGGGCTCATAATTCATGTTTTTACCTAAATAACTTATTAATTTGGTCCTTTTAACACCAATATCTCCTATTTTAAACATACAAAGGAAAATTGATCAATTTATCTAACAACCTTATGTTAATAATGTACTCTGTGGCAAGGTATGAATTATAAAACTACACAATAGAGACTTCATCAGAGAATTAACAATCTCATGACTATAAATATATGAATAAGCAATTGTATCACAGCATAGATGCTTAAAAGTATATACAGTTTTACAGTGGGCACAGTAGTCAAATAAATTAACTTTAATAAACCATAGCAAACTAATATATCTTAAGGTCAGACTTCTAACCATCTAGCTTTTAATAATATCGCTCCTAAAAAGGCAAGAACTTTGAGGAACATGAATAGTTCCCCTAATGCCCAGCCTCTATCCTAACTATATAGTTTAGACTAATATAAAGATTTACTGAATTGTTTAGCCTATAATTCTTAGAACAAAAAAGTGCATTCATGGAAAAGCACAGGGCAAAGGGGATGATCATACCATGATGCTCCAGCTCTTAAAAAGAACAAGTAGCCATCTGGCGACACATTGAACCTGAGGGTAATAAGTACATGTCCTGATCTCATGCCTGTATGCTCACAGGTGGAGGTCCTGTTGAGAATAGCTGTGAGGGTTGACAAGGATTAAGGGAGAAGCAGTGGCAGCATCAACAAACAAAAAGAAATGAAAACGATACTCAATAGAAATAGACCAACAATATAGAGAGGATCATCACAAGATATGTGTGACAAATCACACATCTCAGAGCTTTAAGTGAGAAGATACTGAGGCTATTGCTAACGTAATTAAAGAGACCTACAAAAGGAACATTTGCGTTCCCCTTCTTCATACAGTAACACTTCTGGGAAATGGAAAATTAAGGGGAGATAAAATTCCAATTTATATTTCAGAAGAAAGACGTTTATCCCGAAATTCCACTGATGGTCTCTTTTCAGGCTAGTGGTGAGAAATATAAGTATATATGACACAAATTCATTCTACTTCCCAGCACACATCCGAGGAGATAGTAGTAATTGGAATAATTGCTCCTGAAGCAGGCTAAGGAAGAAAACTTGCTGCATATCTTTAGAAAAAGTATTAAAGATAAACTAGTCCATGTCATCTTACTAATGATGCATTTTGATTATGGGGAATATGATCATAGAGTTTTAAAATCTTCATGGTGATTTGATGCATCAAGAAAATCTGGATCTTTAAAGGTATTAATGGGAGCAGAAGATATTAGATGTTACAGAGATTTGTTAGTAGTATAACATTAAATAAGAAAAAAAAAAAAAAAAAAAAAAAAGCCTAGCCTTGGCTGGTGTAGCTCAGTGGATTGAGCACGGGCTGAAAACCAAAGGGTCCCGGTTTGATTCCCAGTCAGGGCACATGCCTGGGTTGCAGGCCGGGTCCCCAGAGGGCCACGTGAGGAGCAACCATACATTGCTGTTTCTCTCCCTCTCTGTCTCCCTCCCTTCCCCTCTCTAATAATAAATAAATAAAATCTTAAAAAAGAAGCCTAATTAGTTCTAGCAATTTTTCCAATTTTTCCAAACAGTTCAAAATATGTTGTTATTTCTTGATGGTATCAGTTCTTCATGTTTTGTCAAAGAATACTCAAAATGATATAATAATTCAGGTAGGCAATAGTATAAGATACACCAATACATTTGTTAAGAGGCAAAATATT
>PVJI01028971.1:0-15845 GCA_004026765.1 Micronycteris hirsuta
TGTATTAGTCGCTACTCTAAGGGCTACAAATATGTCAGGATAAAAGAGAAAAATGCTACTGCTCTGTGCCATTTAAATTCTCGAGATAGTAATAGCTAGTACTTACATGTTCCTCTGGGTTCTGGTCACTTTTCTAAATATTTTACGTATATTAATTCATGCAATCTTCCATAACACCATATGAGGTAAATTCTATTTCCATGACTCCTGCTTTTGTGATTAGGAAATTCGCTTGCCCAGAGTACCTGGGAGAATTCAGATGTGAATCCAGACAAGCTGTCTGAGAGTTCATGCTCGGAAATTCTACACTGTCCTACTTCTTGCTGTACTTTGGTCATTACTGTTACCATGTATTTAATATTCAATGTGAAGGGCTGAACGATGATATGAGAGAATGTGTTTTGATATAATAGCCAATGAAAACAGGTGATGTTGCATTCTGGAGAGTAGGCTTATGAAAATGATAATGATAGTGAATGAAATTAACAGCTAATAAAATCACAGTCCGCAGGGAACCCCACTTAATCCACTGCCCCAAACATCATGTACTCTTAGAACATAAAGAAAAAATACTGAGCCCTGGCTGGTGGGGCTCTGTGGATTGAGTGACGGCCTGTGAACCAAGGGGTCACCAGTTCAATTCCCACTCAGGGCACATGCCTGGGTTGTCGGCCGGGTCCCCAGTTGGAGGCGCATGAGAGGTAACCACACATTGACATTTTCCTCCTTCTCTTTCTCCCTCCCTTCCTTCTCTCTAAGAGTAAATAACTAAAATCTTCAAAGAAAAGAAAAAATTACCGAGTCGCAGATGATCCTGGCAGATCACATTATTATGATATTTGAAACCTAGAATAGCATGTGGAAAGTACAGTGTATGGAATGGTATTTGAATATTTCTTGAATAGCTATCTGAGTCACCTTTCAGAAAGCATTCCTTGTGTTGTTTTCATACTTTAAAGGCTATTATAGAAAGGCAAGCATATTTCTAAATATTAGATGTAATTTTCATTTAAGTTTTATCTTTGGATATTGTTTTGTTTCTATCTTATGGTTAAGATTTGTTTAAAGTACCCTCTTTTAATTTCCTAATACCTGTATTTTTGTCTTTTAAATGTATTATCTTTGAAAGTAGATTTTAAAAATCTTTTAAATGTTTCTTTTGATTAATTCAAACTTTTTTCAGTTTTTCATTTATTATAAATTTCTGTTTCAGCTACTGTCGTTTTGTCATTCTTATTATTTTACTTCACCATCATGAGGTTTTTTTTTTTCCCCTGGACTCTTTAAAACCATGCAGCTGTCTGAGAATAAACAAAATACTGTGAGCCAAGAGTAGACTTGTGGTCTCCATAAAAATGTACTGCTGCTTATATATAAATTATAGATTGTTGGTTATTTCAAAATTTTATGAAAGAGGAAGCATATTCAGATATTTCTGTATATATAGATAACCACAAACATGCATATATAATATATACACATATGTATTACTTTGCTATATATGTGCATATAGAAGCATTATATACATACACAGTACTTAAGAATGGCTATTTAAAAATTTTTTTTTTAATTTATTCATTTTTAGACGGAGGGGAAGAGAAGGAGAATGAGAAAGAAATATCAATGTGTGGTTGCCTCTCATGCACCCCACACTAGGGACCCAGTCTACAACCCAGGCATGTGCCCTGACTGGGAATTGAACCAGCAACCCTTTCATTCCCAGCCCGCGCTCAATCTACTGAGCAACATCAGCCAGGGCAAGAATGGCTATTTTTCAGGACCTGGCTGGTGTAGCTCAGTGGATTGAGAGCGGGCTGGGAACCAAGTGGTCCCGGTTCGATTCCCAGTCAGGGCACATGCCTGGGTTGCGGGCCAGGTACCCGTGAGGGCCATGTGAGAGGCAACCATATATTGCTGTTTCTCTCCCTCTTTCTCCCTCTCTTCCCCTATCTCTCTAAAAATAAATAAAAATAAAAAAGAAGAATGGCTATTTTTCAATTGTGAAATCAGATATCTTTTTTCTTATTTTTGCTTTTATTTTTAATTTCTTTGACCATATATATATATATATATATATATATATATATATATATATATATATGTAGTGTACTATAGTAAAAATACGGTTGAAAATTAACTGGTCAATCAATAATATTGCTAGATGGAGCCACGTTTGTTTCAGAATAAACGGTTTTTATTAGATTTCACAGTGGATGCAATTATTGGAACGTTTATCAGAATAGTTTCAATAGAGTATTGGTGATAGAGACCACCATGCAGTTAATAAGAAGTAAAGGGCATTATACATCAGTTATGCCACAATAAAGCTGAAATTTTTAAAAAAGTAATTAAAGGGCAATGAATAACTTGGAACAGTAAGTAAAGGACATTCTTACAAAAAGCGTGGTCACAAATCCTGTTCCTGGAATGAGGGGCAGCCCAGGGCTGCTGCTGTGGAAGAGACCTGGTGCGCACTCACACCGATTGGAGACAGCAGTTGCAGGTACAGAGGACAGAGGATATATTTGATAAAATAAGATTTATGAGGGGGAAAAGTAGGTGGATTTAGCTCAAAGGTTGAGAAATGAGTCTGCAAAGGAGAACAGTTCACTCCAATTAGCAAGAAGGAAGACAACTTCTCACACAGAAATGAAGAGTGGAGTCCGGATTCGATGCTGGAAAGAAATATAGACGTGAGACGCTCCTTCAGAATGTTTGCAGAATCAAAGACAGCTTTCCTTTCATCTATAATTTATATATAAGCAGCAACATGTTTCATGGAAATCACAATTAACAGCCCGCAGGCTACTCTTGGCTCGGAGACGTTTTGTTTATGCCTCAGAGAAATTAGAGGATTCCAAATGAAAATCTGGATTTCTGTCTCACTTTGAAAAACTGCAAGTATTCCTGCGGTGATTCGAAAAGTTCCCACAGTAACAACGTTCGAGAAAAGTATGATTCCAGGACAGCTTACACTGTTTTAATTTTCCTCGGCCGGGGACTTTGTGCGAAACGACAGCCGTGCTGGAGGCAGTCTCTGCTGGAGCTACTGCCTCCTCCTTTGAAAACCTATTACTCCACCCCATTACTTTCCCCCACTGGCACACTGGCCACCGGGCCTTCCTGAGTCATCGGTGATGCAGGCAGGGCACAGCATTACTGTCGTCTCTTCTCAAGAAATCAGTAATCGTTGAAGTGCTAGGAGGGAGGGTTACCTACAGTGTGCTTGGATGAGGCTCTTACATCTCAAAGCTACAAGACAGGAAGAGCCAGAATCTCCTATGAACTCCGTGGGCGGACAGACTGACAGATCAGTAAGGCCGAGGTGCGCTTTGGCTGTGATGGTAATTGGTAGTCCCCCAACATTATGCTGTGACAGTGGACTCAAGTTCCCGATGCTGGACCATCCACATTAGCCCAATTCTACTACATACTTGTGTGTCATACTTTGCTTTTTTAAATGTTTTCAATAATGATAGTTTAGAGATGAGCATGTCAGGGATTAATATGTCAAACTCAGTATTAATCATATAGCTGTTCTTTAAAAAAGATTTTATTTTTTTTATTTTTAGAGAGAAGGGAAAGAGAAAGCGAGGGAAACAGCAATGTGTGGTTGCCGCTGGTGCGCCCCTACTGGGGCGCACCTGGTTCACAACCCAGGCATTTGCCCTGACTGGGAATTGAACCAGTGACCCTTTGATTCACAGTTCAGCACTCAATTCACTGAGCCACACCAGCCAGGGCGATTGTATAGCTCTTATAATGTACCCTTTTGTTTTCTAGGCATTCTGTACCCTGTATTTATTTCTCTTAACTGCATATATGTCTAAGGAACAGACACAGAGGGAGAGGGATGGGTAAGGAGAAAGATACATCGATGGAAAACATTAATTCATAAATATATGTAACCCCCCAAATACCAGGATACACTGAAGATCATAATTACTTAATTCTAATATTTAGCCATTAATCAGTTTCCCCAAATGCCTTCTTACTTGGTTTTAATCCACCAGCATGAGCAACGACAGTGCTGTCCTTCCTTAGCTTTCCTTGTCCTCATGCCCCATTTTCAAGCTTGGATGAAAACTTCCCTTTGGAAAAAAGGAATCTTTTAATTTGAAACTTGATATATTTTTGTGTCATACTATCTATCGAATAGTTAATTTGTTCAAGAACATAATTTTTAAATAGATTTTAAATGAAGTTCTGATGCATCTGCAAATGAACACAGGGAATCGCATTGACAATTTAATCCAAAATTCATGTTTGCAGATGGGCCAGACAATAACCATAACTTTAGAAAGGACAGTTAGTTTCCGATATGTATGACTGTTTCTTAAAAGAAATTCCTCATATGCAGCATAAGAGAGATTTCCAAGTATAGAGATTTCTTAAGTCTAAACTATATGACACCTCTTAAAAAGATGAATATGTATTCAATTTAATAAGACAGATTTGTGCACTACTGTGAAAGATTATTTTAGTCCATCCAAGAAAAATATCCCTTCAAATACTAACCAAACCACATGTGTATTTAGTAGAGAAAAAAATCACTTAAAATATTTACTTTTAATTAGCATTTGTATGCTTCTGTCTTCTAAGGAAGGGTCAACACATGGGTTAAAAGGGCAATCAGACTGGTTGGCTCCACCAGCCAGTAGCTGAGCGGCCCAGGACATCTAGTTGTCACTCTGGGCCTGATCTGCTCGTGTCTGAAAAGATAATAAAGGCACTTTTTCATAAAATTTTTAGGAAGCTAAACTAAGTAAATATATGTAAAACCCTTAGAATAGTGTTGCATGTGTATAAAACCTTATAATAAGAACCCATGGTCCTGGCTGGTGTGATTCAATGGATTGAGTGCGAGCCTGGGAACCAAAGGGTCAGCAGTTCAATTCCCAGTCAGGGCACATGCCTGGGTTGTAGGCCAGGTCCCCAGTAGGGGGCACTCGAAAGGCAACCACACACTGATGTTTCTTTCCCTTTCTTTCTCCTTTCCTTCCCCTCTCCGAAAATAAATAAATAAATAAAATCTTAAAAAAAAAACTCATGATGATTGTTACTAACTTATATAAAAATATAGCCAATGGTATCACTGAGAGTTTCCCAAACCCATCAGTAGAGCTAGGCAAAAGCACACAAAAGCAATCTACTTTAATGCCATGTGCCATGAAAATTAAGCAGACATCTTATGGCAGACAAATGTGCATGCTAATTATTATCAACATTACTCATTAAAGCTTCAATATTTTAGCTAAGTCGCTGTGAAAGGAACGGAGTTCATAAGTTTGATCCAATAACACATTTTGACTCCCACAGTGTCAGATGATGATTCCGGCTCCAGCTGTGGTACAGCTATTAAGTCGCTGGGCAGCCAGTGTTTGACGAGGAAGATATTTTAATGGGAAAACAGTAGATAATTGCATGGATTTTTACCCGGTCCAGCTAAACTGCATGCTTCCATTCTGCACTAATGCACAGTCTGACGAGTACTTTACTGACCACGGCAACATTGATAATTATGCAGATTAAATATTGTATTGAAAAAGTGTTCCCTAGTATAAGTTCTGAACATTATGCATTGTTGTTTTGAAAATACACTCCAAAACTCTTAACCTGAAGATATAAGAAAAACTCTTTCTGGCTGACTTTCATGTAACGAAAGTTCAGGACTGAAGTGTCATCAGAGTAGAGGAATTCAGTAGCAGCACGATAGTGTCGGGAATGCAGATTGCTTCCCTTTCTACTTTGTTGTCATCAGGACGACAGTTACATCGTTAGTTGGTTCATGTCAGAGTCACAGGAATGGCTGAGGTCACGCCAAGCCACAAGAATTACCTGAGGCAGAAAGGGAACTAGTTTTCCTCTGTCTCTCATTGAAAGAAGAGGAAAATCCAACCAAAATGCCAACAGATGTCTCTGCACATCTCATTGGCCAGAAGTAGATCGTGGGCTGAACCCCTCAGCCAATCACTGGCAAAGAAAGGGGAACACGGTTGTCTTAGAACCAACCAGGCTTTACATCTGAACAACAAAAAACACAGTCATGTTTCCTCATTAACATGGATGAATGCATGAACACGATGAAGATTATGTTACTAAAAAGAAGAGACAGTGGACGCTGGCTAGACCACAGTGCCTCCCTAAACAATCAGGAACATCTTTCTCTTCAAAAATCATAATCAACTGCATGTTTGATTATTAACAGATGACAAATGCTGGACTTTGCTGCAGCCATTGGCAATATAATCTATCAAACTGATAAATTCCATTTATTTTTAATGTAGTTTTCCTCATTACCATTTAGTCCTCTTATACCTCCTCTCTTCCCCGCAATATTTTTTATTGAGTTAAAATTCACATGTAACATTATAAATTAATATAATTTGTATTTATTTATTATTGTATTTTTTCATCAAACTGTTAAATTTCAGATAAATGCATTAATGATTTAACTCATTCACCATCTTTTCAATTTGAGAAAAATAAGTTGACCATTCATTATAAGCCAGGCCTGAGTTAGATATTAAATATATCCTGGTAAAAAAAAAATCATGTATAGTAGACCCATGGTGCTAATGAGCTTAGAGTGATAGGCCAAGCGTGAAACAAATTAACATATGTAAAGATGTAATCAGACTCAAGGTGAATAATATGCAGGAAATCATAGGACACTATGAGAGAGAGTAACGTGCACAGGGAGATGTGTTATCTCATGTGCTTTGGGGATCTGAGAGCGTCTCACTGAGAAAATGGCACTGAATTTGAGACCTGAAAGATGAGTGTCTTTGGTCAATATTACGTGAGCAGAATTGAGCTATGCTGCTTCTGGGCGGAAGTCTCTAGAGTCTGAACAGCATTAAAGTTTTCCCTCATTAAAGTTCCTATTACTCTCCAGAGAATCAGTGATTCCTAAGGACAAAAACAACGCAGGGAAATCGTGAAAAACTCCAACAGGCATGAAAAGCGAACTGTTTTGATTGTGTGTGATGAGATTTGAGAGTCATTTTTACTGACCCATAAACAAGCTCCTTCAGACCGGTAGAGAAAGATGATACTATTATCCTGTTTTAGCAACAAAGAGATCCTGGTTTTGAACTCTGGGCTAAGAAGGCTCTATCACTCACCACTAAGGCCATGGCTTTCCTGAACCCCAGCCGTGTTTAATCTTGGTTGACAAAGCTCTGTGGTTCTCTAGGGACTCAACGGGAGATGACGGGTGGGAGAGCCTTTGAGGGGACAGAAAAGTCCATTTCAGCCCTTTCATGCGACTTGAATCAGCCCCTCTACTCACCCTCTGCACACCGAGCTTGTGTGTAAGATTGCAGGTCGCTCAGTTCTCAGTGTATCATACAGACCCCGTCTGCAGGAAGTCTGTGTGAACAAAAAGGAAGTAGGAAGCAGAATGTCTTTAACACAGTAAAACTCAAAAAGTAAGAATGTGTTTTGAGTTCCTCAGCCTCGACCATCAGGACAGCCCTGCTCTCCTGTGCTAATCGTTTAATGGCCATCACTTACCTCTAACTTCTTTGTGCTCTCCGTGAGGATTTTTCCCGTGGGGGCATCTGTCCCAAATAGTGGGCATGGGTGCAGTTACACTCTCCTGGAGGGTTTTGTTTCTCCTGTACAGTAATGATGTGCTATTTTATGTTGTTCTTTCTACAGTAATCATTTGTCCTGTGGTCAGCGTGTCTGTCTCCCGTGAATTGGGCAAATGTTTGCCATTTCCACTAAGGTCACGCTCCTCCAAGCACGTGCAAATACTACAAACAGACCCAGAATTTATAAAATTATCTCAGTCCGTAACCCTGAGGTACTACTGCCTGGGCAGGAAGCCAGACTGTTTATATCGAGGCGTCATCTCTGCCTCACTGAGCCGCACTGTGAATGTCAGGGTGTCCTGTTTTTGTTGTTGTTTTGTTAATGTTTTCTCTACTTTTAACACAGTCAGGAGAACTAAGGAGCTTAGTAGCTCTTCTCTCACCTGAATATAAATTCCATCAGGAGAGCAAGTATCAGACTTTGAAACTATATGCCTTTTTTTCCCCCCAAAGTACCAAGCTACACTTTAAGGGAGATTTATGGTATCTTTGTGTATGGAACAACTACCGGGCCTTCTGAATGTTCCTAACCTTTCCAGAAAGCAAGGTTAGCATTAGGAACATTGCCTACCTACTTCAGAAAATCCAACCTTGCTACATCGTTTTATTAAAATTCACATTTGAAGAACTAAAAGTGATGTTATTATGTCCTGCAGTGCTACACCTAATTCACAGTTTTTAACACTTTGATTCAGAACTAGAAACAAGCCATGAAAGAAGATAACTAAATACCAGCACACATTATGAGACGGGAATTTTTTTCACAGCAAAATTTCAGCCATGGAGCTAGTATGTAAAAAAGCATAATTATGTGACTACTGTTTTTCTGTCCCATTCAAGTGTGTTTTCTAAAAAATAGCTGAAATAGGACATTTAAATATCTCTGGAATGGAACTGCAAGCAAACCCTAAATTCAGCTTCTCATAAATTAAAATTTGTGACATCATTTGAAAGCTTTGGAGAGGCAAATTGAACACATGGCAATAGAAATTTATGGAAAAACAAAACACAAAAAAACAAAAACATAAATACCTTTCTTTTCTCCAACAATCGTCTGTTATCATTCATCTAAACCACATTTCTCACTGCACTGCCTGGGAAGGAAAAACACCCTTTGGTAATACATATTGACAGGGTTTGATTTTTTGTGTCTTTATTTTCCAGTTAGACTGTCTTTTTCTCAAAAGTTCCAAAGTAGAAGAGACCTCAAAATTATATTGTTTTAAGTATTTCTCCAGGGGTGTACTTGTTTTATTCGTGATGACCATGTCCTTAACTAATAGATGAGTAGGAGTGGATTTTATCTAAAAAAAATCAAGACAACAAGCAGTAATGAAATCACTTGTTCAGTAAAGTCAATTAGACCTTAATTTTACTTGATTGAGTTTTCATTCTTTAACAAACTTTAATTCTATTAAAGAAAGACAGATTCTTCTCTGGTTGAAAGGTAGGATTAACCTGGCATACAAAATAGAGCATTTTTCAACAGTAGTGAGAATGGAATAAAATCTATCATCCCAAAAATGCCTCTTTGGCACAAGAATTATTTTAGGCTCCTTGTTTCAAAGAAAGTGCAGACACTGAAGAAACCTTGAAAGCCAAATGGATGTTACCCTTTTGGTAAGAAAAATTTATCTTGAAAGGAATTCTCCATTTGTAAGCCTGTCTCCCTCACTGGGCCAGTAAGAGGGGATGACCAAATCTCTAAAAACTCTTTTTTTAAGTTAATTTCTTTTTATTTTTTAATTACAGTTGTCCCAGTGATTACACATTCTATAACTTACTAAGTGACTGCTCGTCCGACACCATCCACAGTCATTGCAATACGACCGACTGGATTCCCTGTTCTGTACTTTACATCCCCGTGACTATTTCATAGCCACCTACTTGTACTTCTTCATCGCCTTTTTCTCCCAGCCCCCAGCTCCCCTTCCATCTGGCAGTCATCAAAATCTAAAAACTCATCAGTTGAGAAGGGAAGGACTTAAATCTGCATAACAATCCTACCCACATTAACTCTGATTTTCCCGACAAACTCCCATAAGTAATTCCCAAACCCCAACATCCTTTGTCCTTAGCTAGAGAAGTAATTTAAAGGGATGGCTTCCGCCTTTTTGGAGAGTTTTTCTGGGCGTCTCCCAAGTATACAGCAGGTATATATGTCATTACATCTGATCCTTTTTCTCCGATTAACCTGTCTTTTTATTACAGTGTCTAGACCAAGAACCTAGAAGGGCAGAGGAAAAACTATTTTTTCTCCCCGCCCCGCCCATAGTCTTTGAGATAGCAATTAGAAACAGCAAAAGCTTTTCACATCACTGCCTGATGAGAATTTTAGTCAGCAATGCCATGCATTGTATCCTCTAAGTTCAAAAGCGAACTGAATGATTGCATTTGCAAGTCAATGGAGACACTGACATGTGAAATCCTTTGTTATTAATATTCTGCTGGATGGCCATTGACCTTAAAGGAGAACAGTTTTGGAAAGATTGAAACAGTAAAATTGCAATTCAGAAGAATGGCTATTGTATTCAAAAGTTGCTGAGGAATACATTAGAAGAGCCCAGGGATGCGTTGACAAAGGTCCACTCCACAGAATACAGAAAAAATCAAAATCCTTTAAAACATGTGCAAAAATAGTATTTTTCCTTGAATATATAATACCCTTTTGGTTTCACCACACTGTCTTTGGTAGGTTACTATTTAGACTTAGTTACCTACATTTACCCAGTATAAGAAAACATAAACTGACCATAAAAGTCCCCCTAGATTTTTCATAAGCATTTATGCTTATCGATTCCAGAATCTCTTGTTCAGATGACTTATAGACGTGGATAAACTCTTGAGATGGGGTGACAGACACAGGAGATAGGTGCTTCCGCCTCAAACGTTACGTATGTGTAGCCGTAGATACAGAGTCCCCATGTAAATGCTAACAAATTAAATCCTGTAAAATTTTATAGCATTTCAAGCTTCAAGTATTTATACCTTCTGAGTGAAACCTCTTGGAGCCTTGGAAAAAGATTTAGGTTTCATGTAAATATTTTGGTACACTTCAACAGAAAAATATAAATGATCCTTTTCAAATTTTATTCACTTTTTACACACAGTCCAAACTTCTAACATTTTTATTCTTTTAAGCAAGGGGTGGTTAAAAGGTGACTCGAACAACTGCCCTTTCCAGTGTTAAAATGTGTATTAAATCCTTTATGCTTGGAAGGCTGTTTGCTTGAACCGATCCTTGGCCTAGGACAACCTACGCGTGTAAACACACAGAGCACTGGGGAGGAAAAATGCTTCCTCTGCCCTGCAAAGGTTCTCTCAGCCGGTCTAATAGTCAAATCAGCAAGGGGCAGATAACTGGAGAAAGAAAAATTTTGTTTTGTGTGCACGGGAACACCTCTTCTAGGAGTTTCTGATGGTAGAAAGACAGAACGGTGAGAGGAGGTGTACGTGTCACCTCCACCCAAGCGACGAGGCAAGGGCTTCAGAATGGCGGAGGGCTATTCGCAGCTCAGGGAAAGAGCAAGTGTCAGCAATTAGATGTTTGCCTTGTCACAAAGACGGGCCGTAAACATTTATTCCTGGTCGTAACTCCTATGGACATGGCGCTGCGTTTCAACTTTTTGGAGGAGAGGTAAAAAGTTTCTCCTCGCCAAATGAAACTTTGGTAATGAGATAAAAATCACAATTTTAAATCCTTTTAATTTTGTAAAAAGCCGAAGAAAAATAAGGTTTAGACCAATTCAGTTGCAGTGAATCAGACACATTCTTAGTCAGTGTACTCTGAAAAAATGTGCAATGTCATACAGCCCACACTGTGGTTACAGTTTCATGTTTGTAACGTTGATCTTTTGTTTGATATGTTAGGTTACTCACATAGAAAAACATACAGTGCCAAAGGATGGTTAAGAAACAGCGACGTCATTACTATAATTCATCTTCATAAACTCAAATAACTTCTGGTGAGATCATGAAACCAAATCTCACCCAAAACATCATTTTTAAACAATAGCTGAAGCCTAGGAAGGATTGTTTGGTTTTGCTTTGTTGGACTTTTTTTTTCTTCTTCTTCTTTTTATTTTTCAATTTAACCAACTACCTTGAAGCAAATTTTGACTATCAATCCTATTTCTGGTCCTACAGTTTATAACATCAACCGCTAGAACAGTATCTCATCATACCTAATGAATGCAGTTGCCGAATATTTGTTCGTGCCAAAGGAGTCTTCGTGCCCCTGCACCAGACCAGTAGATTGCATTACACTGATGACTTGCTCCCTTGGGTAAAGCAATACCTGTATTAGGAAACCAAGCGATTTATAAACGAAAGTAAGATACCTGTTGTTCCCCTGTGCTACTCAAGCATAAGTGATTCTCACTGTTTTGATGCTATTTGTAGGTGTCTGGGACACAGAAAATGTGACGAAGCACACAATGGGTTAACAAGCTAAGAGCACATGAGGATTCTAGATTTGTATTAGTTTACATTTTGACTCCCTACCTCAATTTTAATCAGTGCACATTATTGAAATAGCCAGTGGCTAGATTAATTATTCAGAGTAACAGAATTCTAAGTTGTCCCTAAAATAAATCAAACCACCTATGCAAGTCGATAGCTCTGGAGGTAAGCTCCGTGTGCCGCTGCTTTGAGAAAAGTAAAGGAAATAGATGAATCCCTTGCCCACAGTTATTTGTGATTGACTGGAGAAGAAAACCTTATAGACACAGGACACTGCAGGGCAGACCCAAAGCCGCCCAACTGTGAGCATTCATGAAATGGTGCTTTTGTTATCACGAACTGCAAATGCAGAGACTGAATAACCTTTGGGAGTTTAATTTCGATGACGACTGTGGTTAACTATCACAAATTTTCCTATTGAAAAACAGTAAATATTTTATATTGGTAATTACATAACATCGTTCAGTTTACTCAGAAGATTTGAGTTTTCATACTTTTTCAAGTGTTGAGATGATTTCAAGTGCATGGTATGTTCCTTGAGGCTTTTTGATGTTAGCACCGAGAACCAGAATGAAAAATTGCCGATTAATAGCTCAGTACCATCTCAGGTACAAAAAACAGCATATTTACATCGATGGTGCTTAGGTCACTATTTTGTTTTACTATAACACAGGACACCATAAAACTGTGCATTGTTCTTGAGAGAGACACACACACAAATAATACTTCACAAGATACCTCACCCACCAGTGGGGAAATGATTGGCTCATCCCAAAATAAAGTAATAAATTAAAAATTTCAGTTTTATCTGGATTACCGTATTATATAAAGAAAATTGTAATTCAGATCATCAGTAACTGAGGTCTTCCAGAATGATACATAAATATATATTCCTAGGTATGTATAAAGATGTGTGTGTGTGTATTGCTGAGGTGTAGTAAGTGATTACGTTGTTGTTAATAAATCAGAAGTTGCTTACTTCAAAAGGTATGTCAGCATATTTTAAACTCAGTGTTCAAATTCAGGAGAATAAAATGTTATGATTTTTAGAATTTGTGAAATGTGCCCTGTATCATCTCGTTTTAACTGAATTACAGAATACGGGTTATTGTGAAATGATAAACCACGGTATTTAAATGGTCACAGGGCACAAAAGGAAACTAAACTTCTTATAAATAACCAAATAATCAAATTATAATTGGAAAAATCTAAAGTGCTAGAGGTATAAATTTTAGTAATTAATTTTCTAGTATCTCATGTAGACTTGTGTTAATTTAAAAATGTGAGAAAAACAATAATATCATGTATACATTGTCCACATCATCAATTTAATTTTTATTATTTTATATTTAATTGTAAGGAAGAATTTAGACTTCAGATAGATGATCTTGAGTATATAATTTGCCTGTAGTTTGCAGAATGTGAAAGTATTGTTTTATGGTGCTGAATTTTTATATAAGCGCTGTCAAAATAGCATTGTTGTTTCATTTCATTTCATAGTCTGTGTGTTTTATCACTATACAAATGTTTGTTGTTATGATGATAACTTAGATACAAATCTTTTTTAAACTTTGAAAAATATCCTGATATGCTCAGGTGAATGTCTTTAGAATCTAAAATCATGAATTCCATAAAGAATAGTACCCTGTTGTTTCCTTTCCTTTATATGTACCATAAATTCTAAGCATTATTGTTTTTGTCATTCTGGACAAAGAATAGAGACAGTAGTTATTATTCAGATAAATGTAAAATTGAAAATATATATTGTATATCTAACCCAAGAACACCTCAAAATTAATTGTATCTAAAAATAGCAGAATAACAGCAGAAGTAAAAGAATTGATACTAAAAACCAGAGATATTTTCAAATTTCATGTGAAATATGTTAAGATTTTATCATTTTAAAATTTGTTACCAAAAGTTCTAGATCACTAATTTTTTAAAACTATTATAGGGGCATACATCCCTGTGCTGAAATCCCTATTATTTCCTAGAATGCTTGTGCACTCAAAATTAGGGTGTCAATAATAATATGAATAACCTATTATAAGTAATGAAGTTGCCTAGAGAAAGATGGGTAACAAATATTTACTGGTAATTTTCTACAAAGCATAAAATAGAATTTTGATAGATGTGTTGTTAGAGAAGAATTTAAAGCAAACAAAAAACATGCTTAGTATTTAATAATGCTATGTGACTTTTTGTACATGTCAGCAATTTAGATGATTCATGAAGCAGCACAGTAAAACAAATATCCGTAAGTCCACCTGCAGTTGGAGTGGACCATGACCATATAATTGATCTACCTAGGTCCTTCCTGCCTTCGCGTGTCCCTGAAACACCTCAGAAATAACACAGACCTGAACAGTAAAAATATCTGTGGAACAAGCAGAATTTTATTTGGATGGGGCTGAGGGTGATTAAAAAGCTCAGTGGCTTCTGCACTGACCTGTGGCTCAGTTGGCAGGAGTGTTGTCCTGTACACCAAAAGTTTGAGGGTTCGATTCCCAGCTGGGGCACATACCTGGGTTGCGAGTTCCACCTCTGGTTGGGGCACATTCTTGGGGGGGGGCAACCGATCGATGTTTCTCTGTCACATCATCTCTCTCTCTCTCTCTCTTTCTCTCTCTCTCTGTCCCTCTTTCTCTTACTCTCCTTCCTCACTGTCTTCCTCTTTTGCTAAAATCAATAAATATATCTTCAAGTGAAGATTTAAAAAAAAAAAGCCCAGTAGCTTTTATTTCCTGTTTGGTCTTTTTTAAAAAGACTATTTATTTTTAGAGAGAGGAGAAGGAAGGGAGAAAGAGAAGTGGAGAAACATCAGTCTGTGAGAGATACCTCAATCGGGGTTGCCCCTCGCACACCCCCAATGGGGGACCCAGCCCACAAGTTGGCACTCAGTCCACTGAGCCACACCGGCCAGGGCCCATTTAGTCTTTACTAGGAATTTTTCTTCTGTCTAAGAAATAAAGAATCCACATTTTGTAAAGCAATGATAATTTAAAATCAGACTTCATTGGGTTAAACGCTTGACATTTTATTCTATGTACCTTAATGCGACACTCACAACTTACACTTCATGGTATACTTCAAGCATAAATATAATAATAATAACATTATAAATTCATTGTAGAATTCCAGTTTTGTAATTCTGAGTGGCCCAGTGTTCATAAAAAGAAATGCAGACAGTAGGCCCATTCACAGGCGACATGTGCAAACGGGCGTGGATGGATTCCAGCATCATGACGTGCGTGCGACAGACCTGCAAAGAAAGGAAGTCAAAGCGATGTTTAATATAAAACCCTACTGCACCGTTGGTGGGAATGCAGACTAGTACAGCCACTGTGGAAAACAGTATGGAATTTCCTCAGAAAAATAAAAATGGAACTGCCTTTTGACCCAGCAATTCCACTACTGGGATTATACCCTAAGAGCCCTGAAACACCAATTCAAAAGAACCTGTGCACTCCAGTGTTCATAGCAGCACAATTCACAATAGCCAAGTGCTGGAAACAACCTAAATGCCCATCTACAAATGAATGGATCAAGAAACTATGGTACATCTACACAATGGAATTCTACGCAGCAGAGAGGAAGAAGGAGCTTATACCCTTTGCAACAGCATGGATGGAACTGGAGAGCATTATGCTAAGTGAAGTAAGCCAGGTGGTGAGGGACAAATACCATATGATCTCACCTTTAACCAGAACATAATCAACAAAAGCAAAAAGCAAGCAAAACTTAACCAGAGACATTGAAATTAAGAACAATCTAACAATAGCC
>PVJI01028972.1:0-15864 GCA_004026765.1 Micronycteris hirsuta
GAGAATGGGAGCGGGCTCACCAGGCAGAAGTAACAGTCTTTTTGTAATCTAACCTTGAAATTTACATCCCATTGCTTTCACTGTGTTTTAATCATTAGAAAAATTACCAGGACCAGCTCACATTCACAAAGAGCTCACATTTATACCCAAGGATATAAATGTCAGGAGGTGAAGATCAATGAGGGCTATTTTAGTGGCTACCTACTAGAGTCGGCTTTCCAGCCTCCAGTGATTCATGCTCTTGCCAATTCCAGAGATAGTCAGCCTCACTGAAGGGCCCCCCAAAGCCTTATCTTAGTATAACATCAGCTCGAAGCCCAGAGGCACATAGTATAAATAAAGGTCAGGTGCAAATGAGAACCCTTAGGTACAGTTTTTTAAGTATATAGTTCCTTGGTTTCAGTTCCTTTCACCTATAGATCTATGACTCTAAAGAGACAAGTTATCTAACCCCACACAAAACTTATACTTACTTACAGCCCTTAGAGCAAAATCTGACAGAGAGGGAGAGGGATCAAGGCATAAGTCACCATAGTTTTGAGAATGACTTTCTATCACTTTTGCCATATTTATTCATTAGAAGTAAGTCACTGGGCCACAGGGATCTCTGGGGCCCATTGGGAGGATGCTTCCCGCATTCTTCCATAGGTCTTGCAGCGTTTCCATTCTGCATTACACTGGGACACGTCAGGCTTTTTAAAAAGTTCCCGTTTTAAGTTAGCTGAAGTTGATTCCTGCTGCTTGAAACAGAGAAATTATTTAAGTCCAATCTTTCTGTTCTTAAATCTTCCTTCTTCTTTTCTTGCATTTTTTAAAAAGTCCAACTTTCCTGGCCCATCCTGTATGTTGAAAATTCCTCACTAGCATGAAGGTTGTATCCAAACGTTTTCTTTTCACAATCCCGTTGTTTCTTTTAACCTTCTTGTTGTTAAATCCACTGGATAGATTCAGACTATTTCGGTTGACATCTCTGCTATATAATGACACTCATAACTGCTTCCTCATTTCTTTTCCAGTAGAATTTAATTTTATTCGAATACTTCTGCCAGCAATAAGGGAGAGGATGGAGACTAGCTCTGGACACTCAGCTCTACTTTAACAATAGATGGGAGGCATTTTAAGAGCCACTGTAGGTGGCTAAGAGCCCACGGTGGCCATCTGAAACGCCAACTGTAATGTCCACTTTCTTCTATGACTGGAGACTCCCAGGTCTTTGAGAGAACTTTGACTGGAGTCTTTCAAAAATATTAACATCTCGCAGGGCTAGGGAAAAAATGTATAAGTTTTATAAAGTATTAATAAATGCTCCAAGGAAAGGCAAGTCAGAGCCCTAGAGTAGGCTGTATAAAATTTAGTCAAGCAGAAAGGAGTGTTAAGATCCACTTGGTCAGAGTCTCCTTTAGAGTTTCTGTCACTCCCCTGGTGATTTAGCTTCCCCCCACCCCCGGCCCCTGCTCGTTATCTTGGTGATAATGTTTCAGTTTATTTCCTGCAACCCATGCTCCTTTATGACAATGTGCATTTATACCTTGAGACAGGAAAGCTGGAGGGGATAATGTGTGGAGATATTTACTTCCTAAACTCAGGCAAAGTCCTTCCCTTGGAGAGAAAGCCCTTGTCACGGAGGACTTTCTTACTGGATATTCTTTTCTCCCTACCAGAGCCCTGAAGGAATCTTTCTTGGATCCCCACCCTGAGAACTGGTGGGGAAAGCTCACCAAATTTGGAGCTCCTCTAAAGCCATGGCTCTAGAGATTTCTTAGTCTCCTTTTAGTTCATACTGAACCTCCAGAAATTTGTCAAAATGTCCATTTAACTGTCCCTACCACTTTGTGACTTCTTGTAACTTCTATTCTAAGCCATCAGGTCTTTGCCCTTGTATCCCTGTCACCGAAGCTCTTGGCTCCTCTGGCTTCTGTGACGTCACACTCTCCTGGTTTCACTCCTGTGTTTTGTGTGTGTGTGTGTGTGTGTGTGTGTTAGTGTGACAGTCTCCCTTTCTGTGCCCCTTGAATTTTCACATGCATCAGGATTCCATCCTCTGTGTTCTTCTCTCACTGCATATTCTCTGTGAATGAGTGTGCCCTACACAATTTCAATGACAATCTTAAATTGAGAACTTGAATCTCAATCTCCATCCAGATTGCCATCCATACCCTCAGTTACAACTATCCATTCACTACCTTCACTTAATGTCTCATGAGCACTTACAATATTGCATGTATTACATCAATTTTCCCCCATCCTCAATATCCTTCTTTTGTACTTCCTTACTTGTCCAAGCCAGAAACTGGAATATCGGCCTTGACTCTCTCTCCCTTAACCACACAGCAGGCCTGTAATCCTGTTTCCAACTCTTGTCGGGTTTCCCTTTTTACATCCCTCTTTCTAGAATACTTTTCTCCACCAATACTGTACTTTTTCTTTTTTAATAAATCACTAATATTTTTCTCGTGATGTAGAATATAAGAAAGAGGTTAAGAGTATGATTTTGAATCTTGCTTCTGCTTCTTACCTACTCACTACCGATGTGACCTTGAGCAGGTTTCTTAACTTCTGTGATTCAGGTCCCTCCTCCGTAAAAGATGAAAAAATGCTATCCACTTCACTGAGTTTTTGACAAGATTAAATGAGGTAATACAAGAAAATCATTTAGAATAGGCTCATAAAAATGTAAAATAAATATTAGTTATTACCTGAATTAGCTGATTACTGTAATCACTACCTAAGTAGAATTCCTTTATTTCATCTCAGTAATCAATCTGAGGAGCTCAGACACTGTGAAGAAGTACAAATGTAATTGTGTAACGAAAAGCAGGGCCGGCTGCCTGCCGCCACGAAAGTCAATATTCTAGAGGCGAGTGCTGGTGAATGAAGTAGTTTATTTTCAGATGCTGGCCACCTGGTATATGGGGTACCCATGCCTCAAAACCTATCTCCTGAGAAGATAGGAGACACGTGTGTCAAAGACCATCTCTGCCATGTCCATCTCCACATCTCAGTGGAGGCAGAGGTTTTTATAAGGAAGGACAGAGAGATCAAGGGAGGGGGTTGAAAAGTTCTCTCCATGCAGATGAGCCCAGGCCATCCTGATAAGGCAAGTGATGGTCTGATGTGTGTCATCCTGGTTCAGTCACCCTGGCTTCAATCATCCAGCTTCCACGTTGTCCTGACTCCATGGTTGAAGGTCAGCAAATCTTCTGGAATTGGGATGCATGAATGTTGAAGTTTGCATCTTTTGAAATGATTTCCTAGGATTCTTACACAAACATGTTATTCATCTAGAAGCTGCAAGTTAGTCAGAGTCAGCGCTTATAGACATGATGTCAAAAGAATGGTCGGGTGGATTCCAATTTCTCGCCTTTACAATTTTCCACTGTTACAATTGTGTTCTTCTTACTCTTTTAAAACTCTTTCAATAGTTATCAATTGCCCTCTGATCCAGAATACTTCGTGTGCCTTGCATGGGCTCTCAGGATTTTGTTCCCACATAACTGTCCACCCACACATGTTGTCAGTCTTTTTGATCCTTACAATCTAGGACCATTCATTCTTAGCAAGTAATTACTGTGCATTAGGTAACTGCCAGGCATGGAGGATGCGGGGACACTCTTCTGCCCTCACAGCGCTTGTGCTCTTCGTGGAGCCATTCATCTTGTCTGACTTTCAGTTATGCAAACTGACCACACTTCTTCTCAGGCTTTTGCAAATACTACTTCCTCTGCCTCTCCTCCTTTTCTTCCTGCTACTTAATGGTGTGATTTCTCTCATGCTTTGTGTTTGAGATTAGACATGCTTTTTTCCCTGAGAGTCAATATTAGTTGTTTTCCCTCACTGGGCTCCTGTATCACCTTGGAGACAGTCCTATAACAATGTTGTGTACTTTTCAGTTTTGCTCATAGACTTTAAGCTTCCAGAGGGCCAAGGCTGTGTTCTCATTGATTATTGCATCTCTAGTACTTAACATTATGACCAGTATGGAGTGGGACTTCAACACACATATGCTGAATGAGTTTCAGGGCACATTCTACTGGAAGGTTGTTGGGGCAGGAACCTAGGTATATAGGGGAGTGGAGACCCACCCCAGGGAGAATGTGTGCTAATATGAAGTTAAAGATGTTACGTGCAAAGGCATTTGGCTAGCAAGGGAGAGAAGGACTGCTTTGAATACAGAATAGTGTTAATTAAAAACTCATCTGTCCCAGTACAACAAATCAAAGTGAGAGAGAGAGAGAGTAAGAGAGAGAGAGAGAGAAAGAGAGAAAGCAAATAAGCCATTTACTAGAATCTCTTGGGGACCTGGTAGCATAACATTTCAACAGAATTAGTGATAGGATCGTAGTTAACAAAAATGACAATTTAGCAGGGACATAGACCATGCTGTTTTGCAGACATCAGCTCCCTGGCTATCTGGCATCAGAAGCCTCAGCACAAACTTCAAGAGATATCAAGAGCAACGGCAGTGCCCCTGGTGTGAACTAGCTATGAAAATAATCTTTCTTATGTTGGCAGATACAGAAGACATCTGTGCAGCAAGCTGAGCCAGAAAGAAGAAAATGGCAGTTGCTATAAGATAACCAAGAAAACTAATTTTGCATCTACCTTGATATATCCCAAAGGTATTTCTGGAAACATCTGGCAGAAATCTTTGCATGGAGATCAAGAGGTTGAAGAGCAGGTGGGGGTAGAGTAAAGTACATCTTTGTTTCTGATTATTAACATGAATCTATGCAATGCCGGCTCTTAAGTTAGTTAATATCTTATTTAGATCTCACATGTATATATTTTTGGAATGCTTTGTATCAGTCAGTATGTGCAAGGTTATGCTGCCATAACAAATCACAAAGCTCTTTGGTTTACAGTAAGGACTTATTTCTCATTTGTGTGTCTACTGTGGGTTATCTTTGACTTTATTCTACACATTGTCTTCATTCTAGGATCCAAACCGAAGAATAAGCTACTTATGGAAATATAATATCTAGTGACAGAGCAAAAGAAAAAGATGCAAAACCTGCTAGCAGGTTTTTCCTTCAGTGGAAAAAATTCTAGGAGAAACTTACTCAGGAGCATTTGGGAATCCTTTATGGTATTTCACTGGTACAAACCAAGTCACATGCCATTTCTTAACTAATCACTGGTAAGGGTGACGAGTTTATCCTTAATACAGTCAGGTACTATCTGAAGATGTGAGTTAGTGGTAACATGATTTTGGCACATAATTCCCGATTAGAAGGTGTGGGTGCCAGAACAAAATTACGGTCCACATAAGAAGGTGAAAGGCATAATCAAATCCTGGGTCAACAATGTCAGTCAACAATAAAAATGTTCAATTCATTCTGCTCTGTGTTTACACGCTGTCTTTTGTCATCATATCTAAAATAATGAGAAAAGATAGCAATCTTTCTTGCTATCTATTTTTGTTAGCAAATAGCAGCAAGAAAGATTGGCTTTTCTGTTAATGTTTTAATTATTTCCTCTGATGCCTTGAAGACTTTGCTCCTGGGACACACTCTTTCTTCTCTCCAACTCATAATTCTTGATAATTTCAATATCTACATATCTGGTCTTAAAATGATGTGGGTACTTAGTTTTATAATCTTCCTCCCTCCAATGACTCTGTTCTATAATCTTTCTGCTTCATTTTTCCCAGTCATTGCCATTAGACCTTGTCATTTAGACCTTGTCATTATAAAAAACCATACCATATCCTTAACCTCAATTTGAAGAAGCACTCTCTCATATTATAATTGATACTTTTGGGGGGAGGGTGGAATAAAGATGGGGTTCTGGCTCATTTCTTTTTGTATTCCAAATCCAGAATTTCTAATTCTCACCAGGGACTCCAATCCACTGATTCTACCTCTTTATACAGTCTCTTATTTACCTTCTTTACTCCTTTATTTAGTCGGCTTAAATTCCGTCATCAATCGTTTCTGTCAGTATTTTATGCAGATTGAAACTTTTTTGTCCCTTTCTCATTTTGTTACTTTTTTTTTTTGCCAAACTACAACCCTAATTAAATCAAAAGCTATCCTTAATGTATACTTGAGTCTACGTGACTGGATAAAGCTGCATCGTTCTATGGCTGTCTCACTTTAAACTCATGATTGCTAATCTTAAGTGAGCCTGTAATGTCGTCCGGCCATCAGGCTATATATATTCCCAATATATATTCCCAGTCCACTAGTCCTCCCACTCTCAGATAGTTATTTCACACCTTTACCTTTCTTCTGAAACACCCAACCAACCTCCTACCTACATAGCTCACTCCTAGCTCATGAACGCTGATTTTAGTGGGAATAAAAAAACTATCATAAAAGAACTATCACTGGAACTCACCCCTAAATCTACTTATATGGGCATCTGGGCCCATATACTGATCGCTTTTCTTCTTATAACTGTGGATAAACTGTCTCTGCTCCTGCCAAAGGTCATCTTTATCACTGTTGCACCTACCCATGCCCTTTTGCCTTTTGAATATCACCATTCTAGAAAATAATGATCTTTCTCCTATACATGCTTATTTTCTTTCAATAAACATACAGACTGTGTTATTTTTTTCAATTAAAAATTTTGTATTGATCCTTTTTACTCTGACAACTCCTATTCCTTCTCTCTCTGTCCCTCTTTGCAACAAAAATCCTCAGAAGTAGCCCGGCTGGTGTAGCTCAGTGGATTGAGCGCGGGCTGGGAACCAGAGGGTCCCGGTTCAATTCCCAGTTGGGGCACATGCCTGGGTTGCGGGCCAGGTCCCCAGTGAGGGCCATGTGAGAGGCAACCATACATTGCTGTTTCTCTCCCTTTCTTTCTCCCTCCCTTCTCCTCTCTCTGAAAATAAATAAATAAAATCTTAAAAAAAAATCCTCAGAAGTATTGTTTATAGTCATTGCCTCCGGCTTCCCTCTTCTTCTCTCTTCTCTCTTGTCCCTTGAACTTACCCCAACCAGGCCTTTCCCCATTGCCACTGAAATTGTTCTTGTCAAGATAACTAGTGACACACTATCCATATTGTCAAATACAGAGGTTAATTCTCATTCTTTACCTTATTTGCTCTATCAGCATCACTTGGCGCAATGCCCTTTAAACAATTTTTTTCCGTGGCTTTTACTTGCTCTTTACTCTCTTAACTTCTAAAATTTGGAAGGCTCCAGAGCTCAGGCTTCATGATCTCCTCTATTCTATAACTTTAGAACTCCAAATGTGCATCTCCAGTTCAAACAGCCTCCCTGAATTCCATGCATATGCAGCAGACTGCCTGCTCAGTATCTGCATGTGGGTAAGATTAAAGTTATGGAAAAGGCTTAGTGAATGGAACTAAGAATGGCTTAGTGAATGGAATTAAGATAAATGACACATCCTTGCAAAACTTGAGTAAAACTAGTTTTAAAAAGTGATCTCAATATGTGTGATGTGATTGCGTATTCTCTGGCAACTGAAAAACTAGCTTCATTTTAAATCAGGGTTGGTTTGGCAAAGAAATAGATAACCTGTACCATTAAGGGATGCATCTGACATCCGGGACCTTGAAGAATTTTCTGAGGTACTCTATCTATGGAGTTCATCTAGATGTCTATCAGATTAAAACATCAGCCTTAATAGAGCAGCCTTGAGTATCTGCTCCCCACAGCCAGTGGTGCAGGGACTAGAAATTGATTTACTAGGAACAAGGTTGGTCTTCGGTTAGAAACCAAAAACCAGATGGATGATACAGAAAAGTCATTAGAATATTGAATTTTTCATCTGGATTGTCTCACATGTTCAATGTTTTGTGAGCTTACGAGAATAGATCAAAGAAACTCCTTCATGAAGTATCCAGCTGTATATTTGTGTTTAAATCAACCATGACATCATTTAAAAAGAACAAAACCCGAAGTTTGTCAAAAAAGAAGAAAGAGAATGTATTGCACACAGGCTTGCTGTAATTAAGGGATCCAATCAGCTCTGGTAGCTGTTTGGACTGCTATTAAAAATTATATTAGGGCCAGTGTTTCAGCTCTTGGTTGAGAACTTATACTACGCAGGATCCAGAGACTTGGGTGGGGTGGGGAGGAGAAAGAGTCTAGTGCCAGCAACCTGAGAGAAGAATTTTGAATTGTGGTTGGAACACATCATTGAAATGTGAGTGGGGTGAAAAGCTTCTGAGGTACAGATGCAACAGAGATTAATAGAAAATGTGTAGAGTCTGGCACTAAGAATTATATATGTTTTCAAATAGCACAAATGCCTCTTTTTCTATAGCAGAATGTCTGACATCAGTCAAAAAGTAACTCAATAATGCAGGTGGGTGCTGAGACTTATATGTCAACTTGGTGAACACACATCATTGAAAGTACCTTAACATATACGTCAAGACTTGAGGGAGTTTTGCATAGAGGTGCTGTGGAGTGCGGTGTGAACAATGATATCCAGTTAGTGCAAGTTGCTGCAACAGCCATTCACAATAAAGAGAACTGCAAGCTCTGGGAAAGACCACAAAGTCCCTCAATTTCCCACTGCTAGTAAACACAATTGGAGAGGGGGAATGGGCGAAGCAACACTCCAGGCAAAACAAAGATGGACTGGTGAGGAAGGCAGAGTTCACGTGCAGGGGGCTGACTCTGATGTCTGCATGATTACGCCTTCTGAGTCTGATTGCAGACAAGCAGAATCTCAGGGAGTGGGAGCCAGCAGATTACCTCTGGCCGGGAAGTTCCCCCTAAAGACACAGGGTAACTAGTTGGAGACTATGCCGGTCATCTGGCTTCCAGTTATCACCATCAGCTAACTACAGGACCGATAGGTCTTAGCATCCAAGAGTCCCAGGTAAAGCTGAAGGTAGGTTCAGAGGGAACATATAAAGGAGTTCCTAGAATTGCATGAAGTAAAAAAGAGGAGGGTTAGGAAAGAGTGCAGTCATAAGAACTGACTTCAAGGCTCAGTGGTAAATGGTGGAGAGAAACTGAGAGAAGGGATGAGCGATTTTAGTACATGAAAAAAACCAGGTTAGTAAGAGACCCTCTTTAGAGTACAGAACCCTCGGAGTCGACTGCTGAAATGCACAGTGCTTGTGTGTGCAGGCATGAGCCTTGCCCTTGAGAGGGGAGGGACTAGGACAGAGGACGAAGGTGGCTGACCTGGTTTCATTCACGTCCACCTTGAAGCTTTCCAGGCAAACACTGCTGGAGACACACACTGACACTGGGGACAGGAGGCGAGGCAAAGGGACTAATTTTCCTGGATTGGGAGATGTGTCTCAGGTGAAAAGAGGGAAAATTTTTATGCATTTAGGTGACTGGGGAGTCAGGGGGACATTCCTTAAAAACAATGACAGATTTACTGAAAGGCAGGAGAATGGGGTAGACTGAGGAGCCCAGGTACATGTTGTACATTTGTATCTCCTGGAAGAGAGAGGCAGTTCCTATACGGAATATGCTGGAAGTAAACTTATTTTTTAGGAAGATGTAGCAATATAATGGAACTTTGATGTTTGAGCAGCAGACTTAAAAAGTCCCATGAGAAATATGATCTGCTTTGTTAAAATCGTTATTTCTTCAGTCAGCTATGGAGTAGAGGGCAACTCGCGCTGGAGCTGCGTGTTCCCTTGGGCGAAGGCAGGAAAGGAGCGGAGCAGAGAAGGTCTCCAGCAGAAAAGCTCGACAGAGGGATCCAGTGACTGGGGCTGGGGGGACCGCCTGAGCACACTGTGCAAAGTGACCCATCACAGCATCCAACCAATAAAAAGAGAAAGAACTGGTAGATGCCGGCAATAGTGTGGTGACTGTGGGGGAGGGGAATGGGGGAAGGTAGAAGAAGGTATGGGGGGATAAATAGTGATGGAAAAAAGTAAATAAATAAAGATATTAAAAAATAAATTAACACTTAGAAAAGAAACCCTGAAAAAAAAAAGAACACTGGTGTTAGGGCTGGCTTTTGGATCAAGTTTGGGTAAAGGTAGACACAGATGAGTTACATAGAGTGGTGAATGTCTGAAAGCTGAGTTATATGTCATTTTCATGATGCATCTGTATAGCATCATTGAAATTTTTATATTGTTCTATATCTAGTGTATCTTGAGAAGCACATCTATGGAAACTTGGTAATAAAAAACATACTATTTAAATGCTCAAAACATTTATTGTATAGATAAGCAATAAGTGAAAGGTAAGAAAAAATGAGTTAAATCAAAATTGTCAGACATTTAGTGGCTTATTAATTAGCAACTAATTTCATAGCTTCAAATTTAGCAGTTAACATTTTCATATTTACATAAAGAATAATCAATAAACTAAACTCCATGCTTCTAAATAGGGAATATATAAGCACATACATAATTTAGAGCACGTTCTCTTGTCTTAGAACAATTATTCCTTCATCAGAGAAACAAAAAAGGATTAAGGTACTGACTTTGTCTTTATCTAAAATTTTGATATTTTACTTGATATAATACTTTTATTTAGTTAGATTTTAACAATATTTCATTTAATATCATTGATCTTGATTCCTGAATTATCGGTACTCTCTTAAACTTTGTGCCCAAGGCAAGTGACCCTGCCTCCTCACCTAGTCCCGCCCCTGGGCGGCAGCAGCTTGTGCATCTGGGCTGGGTGCTGAGGTGAGCAGCAATCGCAAGAAGTCTGCACAACTGGTACCTGTGGTTGGAGGAACTGCTTAAAATATTCAGGGTATTTCCTTAATTATTTGAGATAATCTCCACCTTTTGATGTTACCACCTCTAATGAAAGTTAGTTTGCAAGGCCTGATGTACATCTGAAAAAGAGAAGCTTTTAAATTATTGCTAGGTCCATGTACTTCTTTGAAAAAGTATCGAGAGACTCATTCAGTAAGTTAACTCCCGTCCAAGCACAGTAAAGGGGGTGTGTAAACGATGAAGAAGAGGTACTGTGGACAAACGCACAATTTAAAAGCTCCTATTATAGTGAGACAGATGGTTAGCAGTTCAGTTTTCCACAGGAGGGAAAAAGTAGGAAGCCTTCAAGAATTCATGCTTTTTCCCTTTGAACTCTTACTTCCTTCATCTTTTAGAATTAAGCTCCTTTTAACACCAACACTTTAAACCAATCAATATTTTTTTATTTCAACTCCTTATTATGTTATTATACCTTCCCATTTCTTTCTTTACAGCGCCATGTAGGCCCAGGCCCACATAATTTTCCCATCAATGACGGAAGCAGCAAGAAATACAATTTTGGCTTTTCCTTAGGCCCCCGTCCCCTGTCTGACTAGCTTTAGGTCAAGTCACTGTCCAGATTGGAGGTCCTACAGCCATCCATTTTTCAGATAGCTCATTGCCGCCTGTTCCCCTAGCTGCCAACTGAGTATTGGGTCGAGTGTGTCAAATATAAGCCCAGATGCTCAACCAGTCAGCCAAGCTCAGCACCAATGAATGACCTGATTCATTCTATTCCACAAGATTCTGCCCCTAGAATCAAAGTTTCTATGTAAACCATATCTCTCACCTTAGCCTTGTACTCTGTCTTTGATGGTGTTCCTTTTGGTTTTTCCAGGAGCTTGTTTCTCCCTCATCTCTCAACTATTGACAATTTCTTTGACATACATTCAGATCTCTCCAAACAACAACTGTCATATCTTTGTTCTTTTGGGTTCTCAGAATGGGCAAATGCCTCCCTTCCCCAGGTGGTTGGTTGTCTTGGAACTTATTGCTAAAGGAATAACACAACTGGCGTTATGGCCTCTTGGACCACTCCCCCCCACCAAAAAAAAGTGATTTTCTTCTATGTCCAATGACCCAAGTACAAAAAATGTAAATATCTATTGAATGAATAAAGAAAGTGTGTGTTTCTGCCTGAAGTTATTTTCATATGATAGGAAAGACATAAATTTAAAAAAATAATATTAACTGAGCAACATCTTATTAGCTTATTTTCAGGAAAGAAGGTAATTTTTAAAATTTATAATATGTTTTGCTTGTAGGATTATACCAAAGAAAGAGATTCAAGCCTGTTTTGAAAAACACCAAATTGTTGTTAGGATTTAGCCATGCCAACTGACAATCTGGAAAGACAATGTCCATTTTTAAGTACTACTTTGTTAGTTAAAAATATTTTGTCAGTGCTGTATATTCATACTTCACAGAGCTTTGTGATGAATGATCAACTATGAATAAAAGTTTGTGCTTATATTCTAAGTATTAAAAATATTGAATAGCCCGGCTGGTGTAGCTCAGTGGATTGAGCGCGGGCTGGGAACCAGAGGGTCCCGGTTCAATTCCCAGTCGGGGCACATGCCTGGGTTGCGGGCTACGTCCCCGGTGAGGACCATGTGAGAGGCAACCGTACATTGCTCTTTCTCTCTTCCTTCTCCTCTCTCTGAAAATAAATAAAATCTTAAAAAAAAAAGATTTAAAAAAAATTAAAAAAAATATTGAATAAAGCAGGGGCAATCAGGTCACTGATGGGTACCTCCATTTGAATTAGAGTCTCTTCTATGTATATATTTATTTAGATTTCCAAAAGATATTTAAAAACATATTTAGCTATGCCAATAATGAATTGATAATTTATCAGTCAGACAAGTTATAGAAATCCAAGTATGTTAACTGCTAGTCACCCTGGACTCTTCTCTTTTTCTAATACCACAGTCTAATCAATTCTAAAAAAATACTACAAGCTGACTTAAAAACAAAAAACTGTTATCTTACCATTCTGTAGATTTGAAGTCTGACATGGATCTCACAAGGCGTAGATACATTAAGGTGTAGGCAAGACTATTGTGTACCCTTCTGGAGGTTCCAGAGAAAAATCTGTTTCCTTGGCCTTCCCAGCTTTGAGTCTGTCCCTCACCTTGCGCATGGCCCCTTCCTCTGTTTTTAAAGCCAGCAATGCTGCATCTGTCTGTGCCCCTCTTCAGTAGTCGTCACTTCGTCTGACTCACTTTTTGCCTCCCTCTTCCACTCCTAAAGACTTTTAGGATTACTTTGGGCTCACCAAGATATTTCAAGATAATCTCCCTATTTTAAGGTCACCTCATGATGTACTCTAGTTTCTCTTCAGATCACATAAATCTTTTACCTTTTAAGGTCATCTCATTAGCAACCTTAGTTCCATTTGCAACCTTCGTTCCCATTTGCCGTGTAAAGTAACATATTCGCAGTTTATGGGAATTAGACATGGACGCGTTGGGAGGCTGTTATTCTACTTTCCACAAAGCAAATTGCTACCAGTAATGAAACTTGCTTACTCTACTTTCCAAAGAGAGGCTTTTCCTGATATCCAAAAGAGCATTCCTATATAAACTTCCGTAAGCTGAAATTGTGTAAAACAAAGTTATAAAAAATATTGGGATAAAGCACAGATGCCCACAGCCACGGTCGAAAGCTACGGCTACTTGATGCTGAGATGCAAGTGTGGTTCCCGGACGGGGCTTGGCAGGGCCGCTCTCTGCTCTGGGTGTGCGCCGCCTGCTAAACTTCGGCTCCCTGCAAAATGAACACTGAACGCTGTATTTGCTTTTCACCTTTGCTTGTAAAAGTGAAAATCTTCTTTGGATTTCTTTTGGTTCATGAAAACAGGTACTAATGCAGGTCTTTCCTAAAAGTGTAGTAGCATAACGGTAAATGTTGGAAAATTGGGGGATTCCTGTACATCAGACTCTCAGCACTTCTCGCACCACCACGCCATCCCTGTGCTCCAGCACCACCACCTCTCGCCTGGATTATTGCGTCAGCTTTCTCGCTGGTCACTGCTTTCTTTTTGCTCTGCGCGGACTATTCTACACAAAGCAGCCTAGTTCATTTCTTAAAATATAAGTCAGATTCGCATCGCTTTTGGACTCAACCCCCTCCCCTTGCCCCAAAGCTTCCCAATTTACTCAGATTAAAATGCTGAGTCCTCACAGTGGTTTCAGGCCTTCCACAATCTCGCTGAGTTATCTACGCCATTCTCTCCTTACTCACTCTGCTCCAACCACACTTTCCTCCTGAGGGTGTGCCAATAGGGTCAAGCTTATTCCATTCCAGGGCCATTGCACCTGCTAGTCCTTTACTTAGAATGTTTTTCTCAAGATGTTTGTATAGCTCATTTCTTGAAAATAGCCCCTAATGAGAGAGCCTCTCTCTGGACATTCATATTCAAAACAGCTTCCTTGCCCAGTTCAATTACCCATTCCTTCTTTGTGTTTTCTTCTCAGCACTTAATCACCATCTGGCATATAACACTTTGTCTCTCTCCTTCCAACAGGACATAAGGTCCATGGAGACAGAGAATTTTGTTCATTGCTGCACCCTCAGCATTGCGAAGACAGCCTGGCAACAAGTATGTGGTCAATAAATATTAGTTGAACGGAGGGAGATATTGCAATGAAGAATCCATCATAATGGAACTTTTCTCTGTATGTCATCTGGAAGACTTTTGAACCAGTTCTGACTTGAAGATTTCAGATAAGCTTTTGTTCTTATATTTTTAGAAATTTGTTTTATTCTTCCATTAATATTTTGTCCTGTCACCAAGGACCTGGTCTAACATTTTGATCTTTTTATATAGGTCATGGATAACACAGTTCACATTCTTCATTTATTAATGAAAAAAATGACCTGTAGATACATCTGACTTCATGTACAAAATGTGAAAATTGCTTTATTGTATTTGCATTATACTATAAGCTAACTAATCTGGACATAGTTACCAGCATTGAGCTGATACTGAACTAAGACTGTCCTCTTGATTACAAATGCAGTTATTTTTCCCTTTAGTATGAGATTATTTTGACTGACCTATTTTGAGATTACTAATAGAGGAAAGCGTGCATATATATGCAAATCATCATTTAGTAATACATGACTTCAGAAAATCCTCCCACGATTAAAATAGTGGATTTGAAACAAAACTTGAGATCAAAATTCCAATTGGAGTTTTAAACACATCTAGTGTGCTAAATGTTCTGAAGCCTATTAATAATCTATAAGACAGTTATGCATATTTTATACTAAAGGATGTCTTAAAAGGCTATACCTTTATAGGTAATAAGCAGCTTACAAAATTACTTTAATGAATTTTTAATATTTATTTGGAACAACAAAAATCTGTCATTTTAGAAGGTCAGATATGAGAAGCAGCTATTAATAAAATAGTGTTTGTTCTTGAATTGGATAGTTGATTATTTAATCTCCAATCAATTTGGAAACATAGTTATCAGCTATAATTTAACCAAAGAAGACTTTTAAAAAAGACTTTATTTATTTTTAGAGAGAGGGGAAGGGAGGGAGAAAGAAGGAGGGAAACATTGATGTGCAAGAGAAACATCCATCAGTTGCTCTCATGTGCTCCCAACTGGAGACCTGGCCTGTGACTTGGTCAGTGACCCAGTCATGTACCCTGACTGGGAATTGAACTTGTGATCTTTCAGTTTGCAGCTGACACTCAATCTACTGAGCCACACCAGCCAGGGCATCTGTATAAAACAAATCACTAAAGAAAAATCATGTTTTCAAAAAGGATCTCTCCCTAAAAAAAGACAAAATGAAATAATAGGCCACTGAACTCAATGCTTAGTTTGCTAACACCTTGGACAAGGGAGATAAACCAATTTATTTATGTTCTTTGATCCTTGGTTTCTTCATTCATCAGATGAGGCAACTGGACCAACTACTCCTTAAGGTTCTTTACACATCCAGAATTTCCCAGTTTGGCTTATTATTTTACAAGAGATACATTTTCCTTCTTTCTACCTTATGTTTCCCAGGCATTCCTGCAAAAATGTAATGGTGAAACACAATGAATGTTAATAAACACGATGATGATAAAATCTTGAGACACTTCGAAAAATAATTAGGTTCCTAAAGGTTAGTTAAATTTTTCAAAAATTGAAAGAATACCATATAAAAATAATATAAAGAAAGCTGATATCCTA
>PVJI01028973.1:0-15840 GCA_004026765.1 Micronycteris hirsuta
GAGAGGGGAAGGGAGAAAGAGAAGGAAAAGAAAGCAAAAGAAAAGTAAAAAGAAAGATAAATAAAAAATAATGCTAAAATAACATGAAATATAAAATAATTAAAATAAGAAATAAAAAGAAGAGAAAACTAGGAATACCATATGAAGGAAAGGTAGAAGGAGTTAAAAAAATATAGAAGGACAGATAGGAAGAAGGGTGGGGAAAAACAAACAAAGAAACAAAGAGAAAACAAAAGAAAGAAAGAAAAAGAAGAAAAAAAGAAAAGACTTCTGTTGGCTGGCTTCAACAGCATCTGGTCAGGGCTGCGACGGGCTGGGAAGATATCAGACTTCCCCTGCTTTCTTCCTGGGCTGCACTCTCAGCTGCCATCCTGCCTCCAGCCGAGTGGCTAGGAGTTCGCAGCACCTCCTCTGGGCTGCCTGACCCCCACCCTGAGTCAGAGTTTGTGAGGTCTGTGTCTCCTCTCAGTGGGATTCGATGGCACTCCTCTATTTTTCTCCCATGGAGGGAGTCTGTACCGCAGGTCTCTGATCACAGTGGCTGGGTTGTGTTTCAGGCCCTCCAGGCGTGAGCTCCGCGCCCCTGTATTTGTTGACCGCTTTTGTCTCTGGATTCAGGGCTTGCAAGCCGCAGGCCTGGGCACCTGGTCAGGCACAACCGCCAGCCACCCCTGACTGGCTTTACTGAGTGCGCGCCTGGTCCCGGAGCTCCGGGCCTGGGTCTCCTGTTCAGTTCAATCTCCAATTCCTCCCGCTGGGATTGTCGGCCTCTGCAGACCAGTCCCCATGTACACACCGACCTCTGGACTGCTGGGGACCGAGGCTCTCCCAACAGATGCCCGCGCCTGCTTTTGCTGCTCTCACACCCCAATCCAGCTCCCTCCCACGGATCCTGGAACAGACCGGGGAAGCTGCTGCCACTGGATCTGCAGACCTCCTGGCTCCCCGCGAGTCCCGAGGGACCCTTTCACTCCGAAGCAGACTCCCTACTGGCTGATCTTTCAGTTTTATGTGCAATCCTGGTCACCAATCTTCCTGGAATTCAGCTGGGCGATTGCTCCACTCCTCAGAAAATCAGTCAAATATCCCACCAGTGGGCTGGAGGAAGCCAATTCCGCTCCCTCCTACTTCACCGCCATATTTCCCCCAATGCTTTCATATATTTCTAAAAACACATCATTTTTCTCATTTTGTGCTATTTGTTGTCACAGCAATGTTATTTCAGGAGCAATAAGTCAAATCTAAGAACAATCTTTTACATATATATCCACCCATCAAAAATTTATTGAATCCTTACTGTGTGCCAGACAGTTTGTTAAGGATGGGTGGATAAAAAATATTAATAAAGTCATGATTCAATTCAATAGTATTATAACGGTAGAATGAACCATGTTCTATGATAATACAAAAAAGAAAATATTTGGTAAAGGCCAGCAGGAAGAACACATATATACTTGGAGAAATAAATTGGGACATATTGGTAAGGGCCCTGTTAATTGTACTGAGGGTTTGAAGTCATGCTATAGAAAACAGGTATCTGATCCCTGGCTGGTGTATCTTGGTATAGCGGGCTGTGAACCAAGGGGTCGCCGGTTTGATTCCCAGTCAAGGCAAATGCCTGTGTTGCAGGCTGGGCCCCCCTCCCTCAGGGGCCACGTGAGAGGCAACCACACATTAGTGTTTCTCTCCCTTTCTTTCTCCCTCCCTTCCCTTCTCTCTAAAAATAAATAAATAAATCTTAAAAAAAAGAAAAAGAAAATAGATATCTGCACTCAAAGTAGCAATTAGAAAGGGTTCCATTGTTACAGAATACTAACTGGACCCAAAATGACAATACTTACAAATAATGGCATTATTATTGCAGAAATATGATACAATATTGAAACCACAATAAAGTTGATAAATGAACCATAAAGGGTGACTCAGTATTAGGTCTGGAAAAGGAGAAACCAAGTTTCAATTATTCTTCCATTTAAGACCCATTCTTGGCCTGGCTGGTGTGGTTGAGCAGACTGAACACTGGCCTGTGAACCAAAGGATCACCGGTACAATTCCTATCAGGTCACATGTCTGGGTTGTAGGCCAGGACCACAGTAGAGGGTGTGCAAGAGGCAACCAAACATTGATGTTTCTTTCCCTCTCTCTAAAAAATAAATATCTTAAACAAAGACCCATTCTCACTATGTACTCAGCCCCAGTGGCAGAGACTTTGGGGTCCTCATCAGTCTCACTGTTAACAAACAACAAATATTGGTGAAAAGCAGCAACAAATCTCCTTTAAACTCCATAGGGAGAGAAAGAAAACTTGCCTTATCCAGGGATCAGTTGCCAAGAAGGTATATTTTATATTTATTTCAGTAAAACAGCCCAGGCCAATACTAAGCCTACTGAAATTAACCCTCAGAGGATAGTATTGAATTGTGAATTCTGGGCACAGGATGGAAAACAATCACAGTAGATATTCTATGTATATGCATTATATTTTCAGTTTAAATTAAGATGAGGAGATGAGAATTTCCCAGGAACCTTTATTTCATGGTGAATATGTTTCTAGTAGTAGCAAAAAGGGAAATCTATTTTGAATGCTTTTTGATTCAAATCAAAATTTAAATATATTATGAAGGATACATAATCAGAAATGACACTATAAATTTTTATTATTTCAGCATTTTAGAGTTTAAATGTGGTTAACTAAAATTAAAAATAATGCATAATACTTTTGAATAGTAAAATGCAAAAGAGTGACTTGTTCATCTAATGTTACTACTTTCTTCTGTATTCTCATTGTTGTTAGAGTAAATCCAAGTTCCGGCCAAGACGGAGGCATAGGTAGAAACCCTTCATTCCCTGGCACAACCAAAAGGAGGTTAACAACAAATCTAAAATCAATAAACAACCAGAAGGGCCAGAAAATCAAATTGCATGGAACTCCTGCAACCAAGGAATTAAAGAAAAAATCAACCAGAACAACCAGACCACTAAGAACTGGTGTTGGACTGCACAGGGTTTGGCTGAGAAAAACCATGGAGAGGTGGCAGATCATAAGGGGTGGGCTGACTTAAGGGGGAACTGAGACTCAGAGCTGATTGTGGACTACGGCAGTTGCTGCAGTGGGAGAAACTCCCAGTCTCACACGAGAATCTGTGGGAAAGTGCGCTAGAGATGAGCAGGTGAGCTGCATTGTTCCCTCTCTAGTCCCTCCCCCACAGGCAGTGCCACAGCACAGCAAGGAGGGCTGTCCTGCCCTGGTGAATACCTAAGGCCCCTCCCTCTTACAACTTAACAGGTGCCCTGAGACAAAGAAATATGGCCCAAATGAAATAACAGAACAAAACTTCAGAAAGAGAGTTAAGTGATGAGGATATAGCCAACCTATCTGATGGAGAATTTAAAGCCCTGGTAATCAAAATGCTCACAGAACTGATTGAGCTTGGTCAAAAAATGAAAACAAAAAACAAAAAACAAATGAAAGATACCCAAAATGAAATAAAGCAAAATATTCAGGGAACCAACAGTGAGAGGAAGGAAATCAGGACTCAAAGCAACAATTTGGAACAAAAGGGAAAAATAAACATCCAACCAAAACAGAATGAAGAAACAAGAATTCAAAAAAGTGTAGAGAGACTTACAGACCTCTGGGACAACCTGAAATGGTTCCAATATCCAAATCATAGGGGTGCCAGAAAGAGAAGAACAACAGCAAGAAACTGAAAACTTATTTGAACAAATGATGAAGGAAAACTTCCCCAATCTGGTGAAGGAAATAGACTTCGAGGAAGTCCAGGAAGCCCAGAGAGTCCCAAAGAAGTTGGACCCAAAGGACACACCATAGCACATCATCATTAAGTTGCCCTAGATTAAAGACAAAGAGAGAATCTTAAAAGCAGCAAGAGGGAAGGAAAGAGTTACCTACATAGGAGTGCCCATAAGACTATCAGCTGATTTCTCAAAACAAGCCTTGCAGGCAAGAAGGGGCTGGAAAAAGTATTCAAAGTCATGATAGGCAAGGACCTATATCCAAGATTAATCTGTCCAGCAAAGCTATCATTTAGAATGGAAGGGCACATAAAGTGCTTCCCAGATAAGGTCAAGTTAGAGGAGTTCATCATCACCAAGCCCTTATTCTATGAAACGTTAAAGGGGCTTATCTAAGAAATTGAAGAAGATCAACAATATGAACAATGAAATGACAACAAACTCACAACTATCAACAAATGAACCTAAAAGGAAAGAAAAACAATGAAAACAATAACTAAACAAACAACTAGAACAGGAACAGAATCAGAGAAATGGACATCACATGGAGGGATTTCAGTGGGGAGGGAGAAGGAAAGAATGGGGGGAAATGTACAGGGAAGAGGAAGCATAATTAGTAGGCATAAAATAGATGGGGAGAGTTAAAAATGGTATAGGAAACAGAGGACTCAAAGAACTTATATGTACAACCCATGGACATGAACTAAGGGTGGGGGAAGGCTAGAGGGTTGAGGGGTGCAGAGTGGGGGGGGGATAAAGAGGGAAAATTTGGGAAGACTGTAATAGCATAATCAATAAAAATACTTAAAAAAGAATTAAGCAATATAATAAAAAAGAACACATCCAAATGTTCTTAATATGACTGTTGAGATCTAGCATCCTATGACCCTGGCTTACCTATGCCATTTTCTTGTATGTAGTGACACCTTTTATAATGTTTGTTGCCTATAGCTCTAATTGGAGCCTCTAGCACAATTTTGTAAAGAAAGCAGTGACAAGAGACACCTGAATTTTGACCCTGATGCTAGAAGAATAATATTCAATCTTTCACAATTAAGGATAATGTTAACTATGGGTTTTTCTTAGATGTATTTTATCAAGTTGAATAAGTTTATTTCTATTCCTAGCTTGAGTGTTTTTTATCATGAAAGGATGCTGGATTGTTACAAGCACTGTTTCTACATCTATTGAGATGATCATGTGGTGCTTTTTCTTCATTCTACTAATATGGTGTGTACATTGATAGTTGAGGATTTTTTCATCCATAAAAATAAGGGACATCCACTCTGGCTGGTATTGCTCAGTGGACTGAGTGCCAGCCTACAAACGAAAAGGTCACTGGTTTGATTCCCAGTCAGCACACATGCCCGGGTTGCAGGCCAGGTCTCCAGTTGAGGGTGTGTGACAGGAAACCACTCATACATGGATGTTTCTCTCCTTCTCTCTCCCTCCCTTCCTGTCTCTCTAAAAATAAATAAATAAAATCTTAAAAAAAGGGGTATCAATTATTTAAAGAGAGATGTTGAAGTCAACAACTATTATTATTGAATTGTCTATTTCTCCAGTCAATTCTGTCAGATTTGTTTAATATATTTGGAGATATGTTAAGTGCATACAAGTTATTAATTGTTATGCCTTCCCAATGGATTTATATGCTTTTATCATCATATGATAATTTTTGTTTCTAGGACCAATACTTATTGTCTCTTTTGTCTTTTATTAATATACCCACTGCAACTTTCTTGGGTTTGTTTTCTTTTTTTATTAATATTTGAGTGCAATATTTCTTTTTCTTTTTTTTTATTGTTGTTCAAGTAAAATTGTCTCCATTTTCACCCTACCATACCCCGGCACCACACCCATCCTTGCCTCCCACCCTCAAACCCACTCACTTTGGTTTTGTCCATGTGTCCTTCATACATGTTCCTTGATGTTCCCCCTCCCATTATCCCCTATTATCTGTTTCCCCCCTCCTCTCTGGTTACTGTCAGATTATTCTTTTTTATCTTTTAAATATATTTTATTGATTATGCTATTACAGTTGTCCCATTTTCCCCCTTTATTTCCCTCTGCCCCACAGATTTTGTTTATTAAACATACAAATATCATCAGTGGTTCTGATTTACTCTTCAGAGAATCCTTGTTGCCAACACAGTTAACCAGAGAAGAGATGATGTGAGGAAAAAAAACAGCTATCCACTCAATCCTTCATTTTAATTTGCATTCAGAAAATATTATGGTCTCTCCAAAAGTGATATTTTAGTTGTACAGAAGTTCTAAAGGAGCCTGTAAAAGTGGACATTACAATAACTTCTCCAGTCCAATTCATCTATTTTCCAGACAACTGAAGTGATCATATTCAACCAGGTCCCTTTGCATCTGATGCCCCTGCCTGTCAGAAGGCCACAATGGTAACTCAACTCAGCTACCAACTCTGACGACTCTTACCTAGCACATATTTTTCTTTCCCCAGAATGATTGTACCTTACTGCAAGAGTGAACAATGATTTCAATTTAGGACTTGTCGCTTTTAGTACATTTTAACCTTTTCTGCATGAATTAAGGCACTAATGAGGTATTCAGCAGAAGCATAGCAAGTAAAGTTAATGTCAGTTTTTTTTTTTTTTTTTTTGCCCAGAATACCATTTATATTCATTCCAGGTTAAATCAAATACAATATGTTAGTATGTAATTATTCATGACATAAATAAGAAAGAAATATTAATTGAAGGAGAGATTTTTAAAGAAGAGTCACATATATGTCTTTATGAATAATTTTTTAGGAAATAACGAACTACTTAGACAATTTTAAGACAAACTAATCATAAAAATGTTCAGCTACATTGAAATATTAATGAATACCTTTAAGCATGCAAAATCCATTATAGTTCTGTACAGTGGGGAACTTCAGCAAATGTTAGGAGGTCAACCTTCTCTTATAAATGTTCTTAGATAGTCTATAACCATGTTGTCATATTTACAATAATTTCCACCTGTGCCGTTGACCTCATCACAGGTAGTTTTCCGAAGGACTTCTCTCCATCAATTATTCCCTCTCCACTCTCCCCATCAGTCTCTCCTTTACTGCATACTTCCTTTTATCCTATACTCACATGTTCAATCACATCAATTATTTTTCAATGAAACCGGGTAAAAAAGCTAAATATAAATAGTAAAATCAAACAAATTCCTCCTTCAAGGAAGTCACCTTTTCTTGCAGTTTTCATTTCTCTTCTTTTCTTGACTAATCTCTAAAAGTCTGTCTTCCCTCACAGTTTCTATCATCTCATCTTGCACTCCTCCCCAGGCCTCTGTACTCTAGCTTTTACCTTTATGATTCTGCTGATTCTACTTTCATTAGGAATAGGAATAACTTTCTGATATAAAATATTTTATAACCTTAATTAACTCCTAGAAACACTTGATAATACAGATCATCCCTATCTATCTGAAACTCTTCTTTCCATGTGTTTCCATAATATCATTCTCTCTTGGTTCTTCCTCTACTTCTCAAACCATCCCTGCTTACTCATATTCAATAATTATGTCCCCAGCCCATTCTATCTTCACCTGTAGCTTATTATGCCACCTTATACTTCACTGAGATCATAAAAGCCATCAGAAGAGAACTGCATCATCTTCCTACAACCAAATCTAAAAACTTTGCTGCATCATCATTCATATCTCTATCTTTCTCTTTCCATCATGGAAGAAGTTTCCCTTTTCCTACTGAAGGCCAATCACATCCTTTGTGTAATGAAGGAAAACCAGGAATGTATATTGTCGCTAAAGGGCAGAGAGGAATAGGATAAGAAGAAAGTGGTTAAATTGTTAAATACTTTTGTTGCACTAGCTACTCTTTTTCAGTATTTTTGCTAGCTCTTTTTATATATCCAATCCTAAAAAAATAAAGTACCTTAATCTTGAATCACAAAGATTTTAACTCTCTATTCTCTTTTATTTCCTTTCCATTTCTTTTCTTTCTTTCTCTTTTCTTTTCTTCTAGTTTTAAACTCTCCTCATTTTTAATATAATCTTGCTCCTCCATAGGTTTATCTGTTGGTGACTTTCTAAATTCAAAATTATACTCTAGGACATACCCCAGAGCTACAGACATTTATATAACTTTCTCCTTGACCTTTCTACTTGGGTAACTAACAGACAAGTCAATCTCAGCCAATGCCAAAATAACATTATCAATTTTCCATTCACCAACTTGTTACTTGCCCAATGTTCCCCATCTCAGTAAATTGGAATCACATCTTCACAGTTGCTCAGACCCCAAATATACAAATTATTTTTATTCCTCCCTTTTCCTTACCTTCCATATCAATCAGCAAGCTCTGTAGTATCTACCAGAATATTTCTCTAACCTGTCTATCTTTCATACCCAGTGACATTATCTTAAAATAAAACACCATCATCTTTTGCATGAACTATTACCGTTACTTCATCTTGGCCTTGCTATTTCTTTTACTCTTATCTCCATCCAATATATCCTTTAGAGAGAAACAAAGGTGATATTTTTATGTATAAAGTAGATTATGTGACTTTTCTCCTTAAAATCATGCAATGTTTTCCAATTTTTCTTAGAATAAAATCTAAACAACTCTCTGCAACATGCAGTGCTTTATGTAGTTTGCTTCTTGCTTACTTCTCCGGTCTCTTCTGATGCCACTCTTTCTTTTGTTCATTCTGACTCTTTGCACTTCCATTTCTATATTTTTATCAAGCTCTTTTCCTGAAATCTCATTTTTCAAGTGTCAGATTAAGTATTATTAAAGTTGTATTCCTCATCTGATTTATCTAATGTATGTCTCCCCATCCGTACATCCACTATCATATTATCCCGATTATTTTCTTCATAGCCCCTAACACAATTTTGGCTTATGTTTCTTTTATGGGTTTACAAGTTTAAGGCCTGTATCACCATGAGTAGGTACCATGACAGCAAGATTGTCTGTCTTTTTCACTGCTGTATTTCAAGTGACTTTTAATATGCTTGGCTGTTCAATAAACATTTGGAAAGCACAGGGCAATGGTCGAGAACAAGGGATAAGTCAAATTACTGGTTCTATAACTTCCTTGATATGTGATTTGGTAAAGTCATTTATAGTAATTTTAAAGATTAAATGAGAATTTCATTGTTAAATACTTCACATCAAAATTTGGACATAATAAGCATTCCTGAAGTATTAACTATTTTAACTGAATCACTAAACAACATTTAACCAGTAAATGCAGATTTTCTTTTTTTTCAATTTTAAAACTTTATTTGCATATATTAAAATGTGTATTCCAATAATTAAAGTCATTTTAGCAAAAAAATGCACTCTAATTAAACTGCATTTTAGAGCCTGCAGGACACCGTGGAACAGCTTTGTTTTTACCCTGGAATTCGCTTTCCTCCCACCCAGCTTCTTCCTTCACCAACATGCAAGTTGTTTTCCTTCCCTGCCAGCTGGAGACACTGCTGGGAGAGGTGGGGGCGGACTTCATTGTCAGTAGTTCTGATGTGAAAAGGGGCAGAACAGTCATTGAAACTGATCCAATCTCTTTGCATCTTATGAAATTAAACAGCTAAAAGAAATAAAATAAGAAGGCAATGCTTGTGGAACGTACAGTGCATATTGGCAAGTGCGGGTCTCATTACGGTTCACCTGCTTATTTCTCCTGTTCAATCTTTTTTTTGGTGGGGGAGGCAGTGGATTTTTCTGTTGTGTTTCTGTCTTCTTCAATTTCAACTTACTGAATTTCTCAATCTCGGCCATATCAGGTTTATCAGATATGGCTGCTGAGGAAGCAGAGGGAAGCATGTGAATGAGAGGAGTCCCATCTTCTCAGTGACCACTGCTGAATTGGATTTTCTTCACATTCCATCTTAGTCAACTTCTACATTGTGTGCCTAGAAAATCGCCTTTTATATTCATGGACTCAATATCCACCTATAAACTAATTCATCCTAATGCTGCATCTCTAAGTTCTTTCCTTGAACAACAAACTCTAGCTGCACACATGATATTGCCACTTGAACATCCCATATTAAACTCAAACTAAAAATGTGAATGTGTGTGAATCTGTACTTATCACATTCCCTGAATCTGTTTTCTTAATAATTTGTATAATAGACCCCTACCCATTTGCTTCAAAGTTAACCTAGAGTTACATCTTTCATCTGGAAACCAAGATGTTCTATTTCATACCCCTACTGGGGACCACACCTACAACTCAGGCATGTGCCCTGAACAGGAATTGAAACAGCAACCTTTCACTTTGTGCCCAACCAACTAAACCACACTAATAAGGGCTATAGCTATAACCTTGAAGAAGAAGGACAAAGTGATGGAAACTGTTAGAGGGTCTGTTTCATTGAAGACAATGAGACTAACAAAAAATTGAGCAGGGCCTATATCAAACATGGAGAAACTTCTAATGAACTGGATTGGATACCAGGCACAGAAGCATGTCCCTCTCAGCATCATGAGATCATGACCAAAGAAAAAGTTTGCTACGATGAGAGAAAAGGCTGGGTTTAACTACCATGTTGAATTTACTGCTCACTTCTGGTAGTTTAAATTATTCAACAATCATTATTCTTCACATAATGTGAAAGTGAGTGGTGAGTCTGTGAGTGCTGATGCAAAGGCAGCTGAATCATTTTTGGAAATTCTAGATGAGCTGATTGTGAAGGAAAATTACCAGAGGAAGTACTCAATATGAATGAAAACTCCCTATTCTGAAAATGAATGCCCGAAAATACTTTTTTTCATGTAAGTTTGTAGTGAACAAAACATTTAGAATGTGAAAACTACTAATATGTGGTCATAGCCCATGACAGCATAGGACTCAATAATAGTTGAAGAAAGAAGATATTTTCAAATAAATTTAGTGTACCTTAAGTGCACAGTGTTTGTGAAGTCTACAGTAGTATACAGAAATGTTTGAGGACTTCTCATTCACTCAGCACTGACTGACTCATCCAGAGCAACTTCCATTACTACAAGCTCTATTCGTGGTAAGTGTCCTATACAGGTTGATTATTTATTAATATACCACAGTTTTATTGTACCTTTTCTGTGACTTGATATATTTAGATGCAAAAACACTATTGCATTACAAATTGCCTACAGTATTCAGTATAGTAACATGTACATGTTTCTAACCTGGGAGCAACAGTCTATACCACATGGCCTAGGTGTGTAGTAGGCTCTACCATTGAGGCTTGTGTAAGTACACTCTATGATGTTCACACAATGACAAACTCGACTAACATCATGTTTCTCAGAATGTATCCTGGTTGTTAAGTGACACATGACTACACAAGTAAAGCTTTCTGTCCTCTCCTGTTTGCCTAAAAGGAGGACAAACAATTATATAAGTGTCTTCTCTTCCTTCTCTACAAGGAAGGGCACAAGTTAACCACTGAGGAACACTCTAGATCATTACTAGTCCAGAAAGATTATCAGAGGAATATACATAACAAATCTTGTTATAACTACCTTTTATCTGCTATCAATCTCTCCACGTATTTGCCTAATTTGCTACCCTAGAAGCTCAAAGTCATTTTCCTTTGTCTGTCACATCTCTAAAAATTTATGTTTTCTTTGTTAAGGTGTTATATAATCCCAAGTTTCAACGACCGCTTGGAGTTACCATGAATATGCATGACATACATATTAACAAATTTCTGTTCTGTTTTTCTTTGTTAATCTTCTTTTTGTTTGTCTAATTTACAGAGCTCCAGCCAGAGATCCAATATGGATAGGGGTAAAATATATTTTTTCCTTTGCAACATAGCCAAGGGTACCCAACCTAGAGGTTTTATTTTTTTTTTAGGCCCTTTAGATTTTATTTATTTATTTTTTAATTTTTAAATTCTTTTACTGTTGTTCAATTACAGTTGTTTGCATTTTCTCCCCTCTCCTCCTCCCACCCCATCCAAACCCACCTCCCTCCCTTGCTTCCACCCTCCCCTTTGGTTTTGGCCATGTGTCCTTTATAGTCGCTCCTGAAAACCCTTATCCCCACAATCACCTCCCCCCTCCCCTCTGGTTATTGTTAGATTGTTCTTAATTTCAATGTCTCTGGTTATATTTTGCTTGCTTTTTTCTTTTGTTGATTATGTTCCAGTTAAAGGTGAGATCATATGGTATTTGTCCCTCACTGCCTGGCTTATTTCGCAAAAATATGGAATGCTTCAGGAATTTGCGTGTCATCCTTGTGCAGGGGCCATGCTAATCTTCTCTGTATCGTTCCAGTTTTTTAGTATATGTGCTGCCGAAGCGTGCATGAGTTTTTTAATCCTATGGCATTTAGCATTAATGATTAGATTTTAGGAGAGAGCTAAACTGGATCAGTTGAGCATTCCACTGTTTTCTAGAGCTGTTAACAAGCAATTTGTGTGCAAATACTTCCAAATTAAAGCCTCCTGTAAATATGTAATTCTTTTATTTCCTCAATGAGCATTACAGTATGCAAGTGAAGTAGAAAGACAATTAAAGTGAAAATTATGAGTAAATTAGATCCAGAAAAAAATCCTAGATGGTAAATGAGAGAAGAAGAATCACATTTACAATATTTTCTCTGTTGTGTCTGTAGTTTTCATAGCAATTGAGTGGTACAGTTAGGACCAAAATAACATTCTCAAAACCAATTTTTTTTCTTCATGCAAGTTTTTAGTGAACAAAACATTTAGTATATGAAATATTATTAATGTTTGGTCATAGCTCATGACAGCATAAAACTCAATAATAGTTGAATTTTAAGGCATGGAAAAATAAATACAGTGCAACTCATTCAGCAATGAAATAAAAGTACTGCAGATGTAATGTGCTATTGTCCTATTAACTTTTCCAAGAGAACCTGTAAAAAATCTTATGACTAGAACAGACTCCATTACCAAGTTCATTGCTAAACATTTTTCCTCTGCAGACTATTTCCCAGTCTAATCTACTTCTGTGCTTGAGAGACAAGCAAGGCCTATAAGGAATAGGGGCACACAAGGTTCATAACATGCACCAGTTTTAAATGAGTCAGAGCCTATAGAGATAATATTTAATGAGCAATAGTGCCAATAAAGCATTTATAAATTGCTTCCTTCTCACACTACATCACGTTGTTACTTAAATAACACTCAATGTTAAAGGGGAAATCCTGAAAATGCTCTCTAATGTTGGACATTGTAACATCACTATTTCCCAATTTTGCCCTTACTTTCATCTTGTCAGTCTTTTGGTTAAGGGCTGATTGTTTTTGTGCCCTCAAATTGGTACTAGGAGGTGGGGCATTTGGGAAATAATTGCTTCATGACAGTAGAGCCGGCATGAATGGCTCCACAGATATTTCTAATTTTGTTCTACCCTTTGAGGACAGCAAGATTAGGTAATTGGCAGCCAGAATGCAAGCTTTCATCAAAGATCGAATCTCCTGGCAACTTGATCTCATATTTTCAGCCTCCAGAACTGTGAGAAATAAATGTTTGTTGTTTGAGCCATCCAGTCCATGGTATTTTTTGTTATAGCAACCCAAACTGATGAAGACACTCCATTAAATAGTTCTTCCTTTGTCTATGTCTTAAATTTAGATGTTCCTTATGATTCCAACCATGGTTGTCTGTTTTTTTTTCTCTGTAATTTTCTGTGTCATTTAGTTAATTTCCAGAACTGACGTTTTTCTTCCCAAGTCCATATCTTTAATCTAAACCTTTCTTACAAGTTGTAGACCCATTGATCTAATGGCTTAATATCCATATAGATATCATGCAGACCCAATATTTTCAAAATTTCTTCTTACCGACAACCTACTTTTCCTCTTATACCTGATATTTTCTCATACCAATCAGACTCAGTCCAATTTATTCCACTTCATAAACTCACTCAAATCCATTCTTCCCCATGAAAACAGATATATAGATCAATGCAACAGAATAGAGAGTTCAGAATTAAATCCATGCTTATAAGGTCAATTAATATTTCACAAAGGGGGCAAGAACATATTATGGGATAAAGACAATCTATTCAATAAATGGTGTTGGGAAAATTGGATAGATAAGTGCAAAAAATGAAACTAGACCACCTTCTTACACCACATACAAGAATAAACTCAGCTTTGGTCAAGTGGTTCAGTTGGTTGGAGAATCTTTCCATACAACAAAGGGCTGTGGGTTTGATCTCTGGTCAGGGCACATACATAGGCTGTGGGTTCAGTCCCCAGTTGGGGGCAGGTTTGGGAGGCAACTGATCAGTGTTTCTCTCTCACATCAATGTCTTTCTCTCCCCCTTCCTCTTTGTTTTAAAAATCAATAAAACATATCCTCTGGTGAGGATTTAAAAAAGGAATTAACTCTAAATGGATTAAATAATTAAATGTAACATTCAAAAACCATAAAATTCCTAGAAGAAAAGATAGGAAATAAATCTTGGATACTTCTCACAGGAATATTTTTTTCTAATATGTCTCCACAAGCAAAACAAACAAAAGAAAAAATGAACAAATGGGATCACATCAAATTAAAAACTTTTTCCACAACAAAGGAAACCATCAACAAAATGAAAAGACAACCTACTGAATGGGAGAACATATTTGCCAATGATATATCCCATAAGGAGTTAATATCCTAAATATATGTTGCTCTGGCTGGTATGGCTCAGTGGATTGAACACCAGCCTGTGAACCGAAGGGTTGCTGGTTCGATTCCCAGTCAGGGCACATGCCTGGATTGCAGTCCAGGTCAAGTCACCAGTAGGGGGCACATGAGAGGCAACCAAACATTGATGTTTCTCTCTCTCTCTTTCCCTTTCCCTTCCCTCTCTCTAAAAATAAAAAAAAATCTTAAAAAAAGAAAACATTAAAAAACCTTTAGAAAAAACAAAATATATAAAAACTCAACACCTAAAAAAATACAATCCAATTACAAATTAGGAAGAGGAGCTTAATGGACACTTCTTCGAAGAGGACACATGCAGATGGCCAACTGACATATAAAAAGATGCTCAATGTCATTAGTTATCAGAGGAATGCAAATTAAAATCACAATGAGATACTAAGTTGCACATGTCACAATAGCTATCATCAATAAATCAACAAACAAGTGTTGGAGAGGATGTGGAGAAAAGGGAACCCTTGTGCACTGTTGGTGGGAATGCAGACTGGTGCAGCCACTGTGGAAAATAGTATGGAGAATCCTTAAAAAAATTAAAAATGGAAATACTTTATGGCTCAGTGATTCCAAAAAGTATCAGTGATATACTTTTAGGTATATATTCAAAGTAGCCAAAACCACTAATTTGAAAAGAATATATGCACCCTTTTTACTAATTACAGCATGATTTACAATAGCTAAGATATGGAAGCAACCCAAGTGCCCATCTATAGTCAAGTGGATAAAAAGTGGTGGTATATATATATATATATATATATATATATATATATATATATACACAATGGAATGTTACTCAGCCATGAAGTGAATGAAATCCTACCTTTAGTAAGAATACAGATGGACCTAGAGGGTATTTTGCTAAGTGAAATAAGCCAGTCAGAAAAAGACAAATGCTATATGATTTCACTTATATGTGGAATCTAAATAATGAAATAAATGAACAAACAAAAATGAAAACAATTCATAGTTACAGTAAACAGATGGATGAATGCCAGAGGGGATGCGGGTGAATGAAAAAGGAAGAGATTAAGAAGTACTAATTGGTAGTTACAAATTATCAGAGGGATGTAAAGCACAGCATAGGAAATATAGTAAATAATACTGTAATAACTATGTGTGAGGTCAGGTGGGTACTGGACACATTGCGGTGTGGAGGTAACACGCATGTCTCTGAGGGACCATACGTAAAGAGCCTAGCTCCGTGTGGGTTCCCATGAGAATAAGTGTGGATCATATCTGTGGGTTTGAAACTCTCTGGTAGGAATTTGGCAAAAATGTGTTATTGACTTGCTGATCTCTGTTCAATCACCCTGGTCTGAATCCACTTCGTCATGTTCTGCTGATGGTAACCTTACCCCGTTCTGCCTTTGCCCATGAATATTCAATCCTATGTAAATATGCCCTAAGCTCCTAATAAAAGCACG
>PVJI01028974.1:0-15841 GCA_004026765.1 Micronycteris hirsuta
TGAATTTGTCACTAAATGGTTTACATGTGTCACTAGCCCCCAGGTCAAGGACAACATTGTCAGGCGCACTCCAGGGGTGCCCTTGTGTCCACGCCACCCAGTGCCTCCTCCTAGGATGGTCCTGTCCTGACTTCTGGTCCCACTGATTAGTTTGACTCTCTCAATAATATGCTTGGCAGACGTGTCTGTGTTGAGTGTAGTTGTAGTTCATTTGTTTTCTTTATAGTATTTCAGTGAGTATATTATTATTTATTTATCCAAACCACAGTCAGTGACCACTTGAGGTGTTTTTGACTATTATGGAGAGTGATGCTGTGAGCATTCTTCTTCACAGCAGATGTGATTTTGTAAATTGAATCTCATCATGACTGTATTAGTCAGGGTTTTCCAGAGAAACAGAATAAAAAAGAGAGTGTGTGTGTGTATTTATTTGTTTTGAGGGATTGACTCATCTGATTGTGGAGGCTGGCAAGCCCCAGATCTGCAGGGCAGTAACAGGCTGGAAACCCAGGGAAGAGTTGCAGTTGGTCTTGGGGCAGAATTTCTTCTTCCTGTGTGCAGGGCAGTCTTTGTTCTTCTGTGGCCTCCAACTGATTGAATGAGGCCCACCCACAGCATGGAGGTCAATCTGCTTTAACTCAAAGTTCATGGATTTAAATGCTAATTTCACCCCAAAACACTTTCACAGACACATCCAGAATAATGTTTGACCAAATATCTGGACACTGTGGCCCAGCCAAGTTGATACATACAATTAACTGACAGTCACTTACTGAACATCTGCTATAGGACCTCTCCTGTAGTGCTGGGGTGGGTACAAGATGGTGAGGGCACCCTAAAATATAGTGTATTCTTAGAAAAATTTGAGGTATAGTGAGGCCAACAGACAATTGAAAAAAGTTTGTTACTCATAGTTCCTAAGAATAGAGGGCCTGCTGTGCCTCCACGTGGAGGGGGCACACAGGGAAGCAGCAGGGTCAGTCAGGGTCAGAGGGAAAGGAAGGAATTGTGGTCAGAAACTTTTTTGTGGTTTTCTGAAAGAGTAAACAGGCTTAGGATTGGATAGTTTGAATAATTTCAATGGGCTCTGGGGCACAGGAGCTGTCCCTAGTTTTCTGGTGCCTGGCCCTGGGCTGATTCGAACAGGTGGCTGGTGGCCTGGAGTGTGAGTCCTGTGAAGGAGGTGGTTGGGGAATGAGCTCTAGGCTGGCCTTGGGAGGGGCAGCCTCTCCAGGGTCAGCAAGACCCCCGATGTCAAAGCATCAGAATACAGAAAATAAAAGCCATGGCTAATGGGGGAAGGCAATCCAGTGGGAGGGTGATTGGATAGAAAGCATTCTGGATCTGGACTCAGGGAACCTAGGTTGCTTCATTAATGAATGATTCTTATCACAGCTTGCTATTGCGATGCACACTTTAATGAAGAAATTGAGGCTCAGAGAAGTTAGTCAGGTCACTGGTGGTGATGAGCAGAGGTAAGGCCGGAATCCAGGTCTCTCTGACTTGCCATTCTTAACCTTTATGTGTTTCTGCTTCCCAGTATTGCTAAAAACATTTTATTACTGCCTTTCTAACCTCAAAGGGCTATTAGAAGATAATGACTTTATATAAGTGAACAAGCTTTGTAACCAGTGAAGAGCTAGACAGATAAAATATAAAAATTTTATAAGGTTATATTACAGGAATGCTACTAGGATTCAACCTTGAAATATATAAATTCAATTTTTAGAACCTTCGAACCAGGGGAGCTGTTTGGAGATCATTTGGGTCCTGTCTGTTCTCAAATAGGTGAAATCCAAATGCCTTGTCTTCTCCTGGAGGACTGCCAGACTCTCCCTCCTTGCCTTGTGTATTATCACTGTGATGGGACAAAGATCAATGGGTGTTTATTTCACAGTGACTTTGCTTAGTAAGTTATTTCTTCAGTGTACCCAGTAGTACCCAGTGAGCTGAGTATTGTTAAGAAACATCTAGAGATACCTAATTTACCCAAAAGATGAGGCTTGACATCTGGCTCAATATGCTACAGATTACCCAGTCTGGTGCACTTAGTCATAGTCTCACAAAATTCATAGTTCTTTGCCGTAGGAAGTGGTGGCAGAAACCCTGAGCTAAAGGCAGGGCCCCTGGGCTTGAGTACTACTCAGCTGCAAACTAGTTGGGTGATCTTGGAAGGTGACTTGCTCATTTTGAGCATCACTTTTCCCAATTATAAACCTGAAGAATTGGGGTAGATGATGTCTCAAGTCCCTTTTACAGCAAGAACACATGCCGTTCGATCATTTAGGATTTGGATGGTTAATGTCATTTTGATGGAGGGCAAAGTACCATTAAGCAGCTGGGAAATTAGTCCTCTTTGTGATTTCTGGTAGTTCATAAAATGAAGAAAGATTTACATGAATAGCCGAGTTCATCTTCTACGATGATGCCGGCTATCTGCTGACTTCACTTCCTTGGTTAGCCCCGGCTTACCATAAATTAAACTTAACTGCTTCTGCCTGGGAATGATGCTCTCTGTAAATCAGCAGTGGAGGAGAGAGGCTTTGTCAAGGAAGATTTTCATGGGCTACTTTAACCATTGGAAAGACAACATATTATCTGGCAACAGCTTCTGAATATTACTTTATGTCTTGGCAGTTGTTTTCTTAATAATCCGAAGCTGTCAATGAAGCGTGGTTCACATGGCTTGGACTCTTGGCTGCCCTCTCTGCCTGGTAGGGGCTTATTCATCATGTCTTCCTTGTTTCCCACTGAATCTTCCTTTCTGTGTGCGACACAGTGAAATGAACTGACCTATTTCCAGTTAATTAGATCATTGAACAATATCCCCCCATTAAAAAAATGAGATAATTTTATCCAAAATTAAGTTGTATATTAGTGCCTCATTTAGTCATGTTATCCATATGGCTCTCCAATGTGGGCTGGCCCAGCATCTGTGAATCAATGGTAATTCTCATCACTGGTACTTAATTGAACATGCCCCTACACTGGCAAACAATCAATTTTTTGTTTTAACACGTTAAACGTGGCGTCAGTTCCTGAGGACTGACAGCGAATTTTTCATTTGGGCAACATCGGTGCATGGGACTGGCAGTATCAAGGTTAAAAAATAAATGTAATTTTGCCCTGGCTGGTGTAGCTCGGTGGATTGAGCGCGGGCTGGGAACCAAAGGGTCCCGGTTCAATTCCCAGTCAGGGCACATGCCTGGGTTGCAGGCCAAGTCCCCAGTGAGGGCCATGTAAGAAGCAACCATACATTACTGTTTCTCTCCCTCTCTGTCTCCCTCCCTTCCCCTCTCTCTAAATATAAATAAATAAAGTCTTAAAAAAATGTAATTTTAATGAAGTTTTGCATTGGCTGCACTATTGTGCTCCTGTTTATACTCTAACTCAACACCGTTGAGTGGTCGCTGGCCCGCCGCCTGAACAGAAAGCCCAGCAAAATCAGCTCCGTGCTTAATGTGTTAATTATCTAACAAAAAAAAAAAATACACAGGCCATTTCAATGTCACCTTGAATATTTATGTTGTAAAAAACAAAAAAGACACTTCTGTGCCACCCATAGCAGGTTTGCTGAGCTTGAGGAGTTACTGGAGTTCAAAGAGTTGTCTCATTAAAACTAAAGTCAGTGCTGATATTTCCATATAAGCCTCACCCCCTGTATCTCCCAATCCAACATATCACTGCTAAGCTGAAAAGAGGCCTATGACAATGCCTATGCATCTCTAGAACCTTCCTAAATTTACTCGCAAGGAGGAGAGGAAGGTAAAGCTATCTGTGCTATGCCTTTTCAACCCATAATGACTCAGCAAGTACTTGCAGCAGCCTGTGAGGGAACAGCAGCAATTAGGTCATTTTAATGGGAAGGAGACACCCCTACAACAATAAGGGTGACAGACTTAATCACTTCTCTGTGAGGAAAATGTCCAGGATTTGGCAGTACCTTACAGAAACGGAGACTTGTTCAGAGAGATCTTTCGAAAGAGAAAGTGGAGGGCTATTGATTACGTACAAGGCACAGTCTCCTCAGGGTGCCTCAGCTCTGCTGAAGGCCACATATACCAAGAAATCTGGACTCACAGGATTTAGTTAGGAAGCATTGCATGAATACCCAGGACATTGGGGTTTTCAACCAGCCTACCAAGCGTGCTTCAGGCTGAGAAGTGAGGTGAACAGTACTAAAGTGATACACACACACACACATACACACATACACACATACACACATATGCATATATATATACTAGATAGGATTTGTCACCTTTCTGGCAACTTTCTGTATTTGTGATAGGGAATTCAAGTTGTTGCAATGATTTTAAATAGGAGGATGCAATACATCCTGCCTTGCGGGGAAAATCACTGGAGGGGAAAGAGACTTCATGAAGTTGTTAGCATAGGTTTGAGTTTAGCAGTGGCCTAGTTTGGATCTAGAGGGTGTAGCTGACAGGGTCTGTGCCTCCCGTAGACTCTTAGCACTGATTTATATACACAGAATACCTGGGACTACCTGTCCACACCCATGGCTCTCTGTTTGAGGGATTTCTGTTGTTGTTGAGTGCTGTGTGTGTGTGAGAGAGTATGCAGCTGGAAGTGCTGGAACAGTGCTGGAGTAAATTAGGTGCTGGAGGCAGTTAATGGTGGTTGAGGAGTTGGTGAGTAAGTGCTCCAGCTCCCCTGCGACTTGATTGGGATAAGTTTGAGGCTTGTTCTGTGTCCCAGAGTTCTCCAGTGAACTTGACCTCTAGTTGCCTATAGCAGTAACTTACTCCAGAATACACCTTTAATTGACTTCCTTCTCATCCCTATCTCATTTCTCCATTCCATTGCCATTGTTTCTCAAATGAACTAATTCTTTTACATCCTTGCCTCAGGCCTGCTTCTGGGGAAACTCAACCTAATTTAAGGGGTGAGGTTGTCTCTAAGTAAGACAGGGTACTTGTTACTTAGGACATAAAAAGGCTGTTTCCACTCACCATGCTAATATCTCAGGACAATTATTCAACATGTCACAGCATATTCCTGTTGGCCTCATGGCGATAATTGAGGTCAGAGAGATTCTCTAATTCTTAGCAGAGTGGAAAGTGAAGTGATAATGGATTTAGTCAGGCTAATATAATGCTAGGTTATGCTGCAATAACAAGTTAGCCAAATCACAGTTTAAGACCAGTTAGGTGGACCTCCTTGGTGACTCTCTTGTAGGAGAGACTCCAAACTGGCAGTGCTAGGGAATGAGGGGAAGGCAGCTGCAGGCAATGTTCTCCTCTGAGCTAGTGGTGGGATCTGAGGGGCAGGTGGGGATGAGCAAGTCCTGGGAGAAACATTAAATAGGCCCAGTACAGGTGGCAAAACTACCTGCAGGCAAGATGTGTGTTAAACATATGTGTGAAAACTAAAAGGTCCTAAAATTACGGTACTCATCAGAATAAATGCCTACTTTGACTTCTAAAATATCAGACCTTCACACTCTTAGGTTGCCCCAACTCAGTAACTATTATGATAGTCTATAAAACAACAGGCCAACTAGTGCAGCTAGTTAGTTAAATAATTGGTGGCTGACCCACTGCAGCAGAAGTCAAACCAGTCAATTTGCGTATTGTAGTTGGAAAAGACAAATGGTGATCAGATTGCATTTTTTGCTTTGCAACTGGTGGAGTGGAGGCCCAGGTAAAACCTAGAGCTCGGAGTTAAACAGGAGGACAGGAATAAAAGTAATGCAAAATATAGTTTGAAGGATGCAGCCATAGGAAATTTATCAACTGCTGTTTTTTTTCAAATTGTTAAACTTTTTCTAAATAAGTGGTGTATGAACATGGGATTTTGAGTCAGAAAGCCAGGGTTTGAGCTTCAGTGTTATCACATGTCAGTTGTGTCTCTCAGAATAGTGACACAACTGTTCTAATTCCTCCACTTTGGTTTCTTCTTGTCCAAAACTGAGATGGTAATGGTTCCTGGGTCTGAGACTTGACGTGAGGGTTAAATGACTTAACAGCACAAAGCTCTTGGCATGACAAGCAACCTGTGCCAAGTGCGTAATAATGGTAGCTATTATTTTTCATGCCCTGTCGCATAAAGCTAGGTTTCAATTATTTATTTATGGTTTCAGTTATTTATTTATTGTTTCAACAAATATTTATAGAACATGTACTACAAGGGACTGTGGTAGATGGAATAAAATTGTGAACAAGACAAAGTCCAATTCTTGTTCTGGAAGTGCTCGGAGTCTGGTCAAGGAGATATACTAGCAAACTGCACACATTTTCTTAAAGGGCCAGATGGTAAATATCTGCTGGTCATAGTGTATCTGTTGCATCACTCAACTCTGCCTTCAAAGCAGGAAAGTAGCCTTAGAAGATATGTAAATGAACGGACATGGATTTATTCCAACAAAACTTTATACAAACAAGTAGAGGGTCAGATTTATCCCTGTGGGCCATAGTTTTTTGACCATTGAGATGGTAATATACAGACATTGATAGCTGGTATTTATGGAGTACTTGCCATGTATTTGTTTGTTTATCTAACAAACTCTTATATGTATAGCAGTTACTATGAGCCAGGCAATGATCAAATTACTTTATATACTTTAATTCATTCATTTACTTTATATACTTTATATACTTTAATTCATGAGTTTCTGACTCACTCATGATATTTTCATTTATAAGATGTAGTTGGTATTGGTCTAATTTCCGTCTTACAGATGAGAAAACTGAGTCACCAGGAGGTTAAATAAACAAGAGATGGGGTTGGGATTTGACCCAAATCCCAAACAATCTAGTACCAGAATCTGAGCTTACAACCATTATACCACACTGCTTCCCTCACATAAACACTTCACTACAAACTCTAATAAGTGCATGAAAGGGTTAACAATAATGCCTGTGTCCTCTGCCACTTTGAGGGGAGGAGTTTGGTTGTGTTTCTGAACTGCAGATTACAAGTGGGTTGGGGATGGCTCGTTCATAGTTCCTGGAAATGGGACATGAGCCAGCTCTCTGAGGCCACATCTCATTTCTCCCTTTAAATGTTTTTGAACTTGAGGAATAAAATATTGACATCAGTCCTCATGCCACTTTATCTATAGACAGACCACAGGAGATGGTTGTTACTGCCACCTCCATAGAGCAGAGGAAGAATCAGAAGCTCAGGAAGAGTAGGGGCAACGTGTCCTAAGATGGCAACTGAGAATGGCAGAGGCCGATTGGAACCTGGATTCTCTAGTTCTGAGGCCTGCATACTTGGTCCTGGGTGCCAGGACATATTGTCCTGTGTGTGCTCATGTTGTCCCAGACCCTGCTCTGGATCTCATCAGCTGATCATGGTAGAGGAACAGTGAGATGAATTTGTTAAACTGAGCGTAGCTGAAAAAAGAGATGGTATTCATCTTATTTAGACACTGTCTATGGAATACAAAGGATTTAATAAACAACAGTGTGCCCATCCCGATAATTAAAACTCCTGAAAAATAATGACTTGGCCTGGAGGCATAATTACCTGGAACACCAGTTTAGTGTCTCTTTCAAAACAGTGATAATTTTTATGTCCTGCCATAAATGATCACTTAAGTAACTTGAAATGAAAATGGGGCACAATGCCCCCTGTGCTTGTGGGGTTTGTGTTACGAAGCTGAACTTGATCTTGAAGAGGAATGCCCATCTGCGCTGAAAACTTCCACAAATTCTCCACATTTCAATAAACTAGTGGACTACGAAGCACTTTTCTTGAATGGGTGGAGGAGGAAGCACAAGAGGTTTCTATGTTGAGTGGAAGAGAGGGCAGATGGGGTCTGAGATGGCTTTGGAAACCATCTGGGTGGCCATGTGGGCTGAATTGTGCCCCTCCTCCGATGTGAAAGATATATTGAAGTTCTAACTCCTGATACCTGCAAGTGTGACCTTTTTTGGAAATAGGGTCTTTGCAGTTATAATTAAGGTGTAAGTTATGATGAGGTCATATTGGAGTAAGGTGGGCCCTTCATCCAGTCTGACTGGTGTCCTTATAAGAAATGGAGGGAGAGAAAGAGAGAGACAGAGGGAAGATGGTCATCTGAGGGTGACAGAGGCAGAAATTGGAGTGATTTAGCTACAAGCCAATGAAGGCCAAGGATTGATGACCACCACCAGAAGCTGGGAGAAAGAAGGATGGATTCTTCTTTACAGGTCTTAGAGGGTGAATGGCTCTGCTAACGCCTTGGTTTCAGACTTCCACCCCAAAGAACTTACTTTGAGCCACTCAGTTTCTGGTCCTTTTTATGGCACCCCTAGGAAATTAACACGGAGGTGTTTCTGACTCACAGAGAGCAAGTATGTGTGGAGGGTGGCGGGGAGGAGTTGAAACACTGAATAACTGTGTTCATTCATTTCTTTATTTACCATGCAAACAGGAGGCCGTATTATATGGTAATCAGAAATAAGACTTAGGAATTAGATCTGTATTTGAATTTCAGCTCTGCCACTTCTATGTTGGGTAACTTTTAATAATAATAATGACAATAATAATAACAACCTCTAACATTTGTTGTTGAATTATGATATCCTAGGCCTTGTGTTTTGAGCTGAATATGTGCTCTATCTATTTATAGAAAGGAAATGGAGGCACAGAAGAGTCAGGCACTTTCCCAAAGTTAAAGAGCTCATCAGTGGTGTGGCACTGGAGTCCAGGTACTCTGACTCAGACTTCTATTAACCACTACGAAATACTTGAGGCCCTTTCTTCAAGTCTTCAGTGGGTAGGCTGAAAATACCTGTCGCAGAATATTCATGAGGACTCCAGTGAAAAGAAGTTAGTCAACATATAGAGAAGGGAACTTTAAAATTTTCACAGGAAGTTGAAAAAAATAATACAGCAAGAACCTGAGTACCCTCACCCTGCTTCCCCCGTGAGAACATCCTATGTAACTACAGTGTGACATTAAAACCAGGGAAGTGCATTGGTACAATCTACAGAACTGATTCAGATTTCACCAGTTTGTGTGTGTGTGTGTGTGTAGTTTTATGCCATTCTATCATATGTCCAGATTTGTGTCACCACCACAATCAAGACATAACTCCTCACTACATAGGAACTCCCTTGGGCTGCACTTCCACACAATTTATTCAGTATAGTTGGTATACAATATTAGTTTCAGGTGTATAATACAGTCATCAACATTTCTATTCCTTACAATGTGATCACCTCACTAAATCTAGTAATCATCTATCACTGTGCGAACTTACCACAATATTATTGACTATGTTCCCCTTCACCTTTTTCACCCATCTGCCTGCCCCTGCCAACCACCACTTTTATCTGTTTCTATGAGCCTGTTTTTGTTTTGTTCATTATTTGAGTCCACATGAGAGAAATCACACAGCATTTTTCTTTCTGTCTGACTTATTTCACTTAGCATAATGCCTTCTATGGCTATCTACATTGTCACAAATGGCAAGGTTTTGATCTCTTTTATTGCTGAATAATATTCCACTGAGCATATATGTGTGTGAATGTGTGTATATGTGGACATGCACACATACAGTCTGTCTGGAAAAAGTCCAGCCACTGTTAATATAACAAGAACAGTTTCTGTGACATCAGTGTAACCTGGCAGCCAAGGAGAGAGGACTGGATTGTGCATGTGTGAACAATGATAACTTCACTGTACTAGTCAGTGGGGGAGGTAGACGTCATTGAGTGAGCATGTGTGCTGTGTGGCCATCACGTTCAAAATGACTGAGCTAGTAAGGCAATGAATCTGCATTAAATTTTGTGTTAAGCTTGAACTTTCCTCTGTGGAAACTATTCAGAAGATACAGAAGGCCGCAGCTATGGGCAACTGGTGATTGGCAGCTTCATCATGACAACCTGCCTGTTCATGGTTCATGTCTTGTGCAGAGTTTTTTGGTGAAAGAGCAAATCATCCAGGTGACTCATGACTCAGCCTGCCACAGTTCAGATTTGGCGCACCCTGTGACTTCTGGATTTTCCCAAAATTAAATCACCTTTGAAAGGGAAGAGATGTCAGACTATAGATGAGATCCAGGACAATATGATGGGAGAGATGATGATGATTGGGAGAATTGTGTGAGGTCCCAAGGTGCCTACTTTGATGGGGACCAAGGAGTCATTGTCCTATGTACAATGTTTCTTGTATCTTCTTAAATAAATGTCTTTATTTCTCATAGCACATGGCTGGATACTTTCTGAACAGATCATTACCTACACACACGCACATATTTCATATTCTTTATTCCTATATCGATAGACACTGAGCTTGCTTTCATATCTTGGCTATAGTAATATAGTATATAATGTTGCAATGAACATAGGGGTGCATATGCCATTTTGAATTAGTGTTTTTATTTTCATTGTATAAATGCCCAGAGTGAGATTGCTGGGTCATATGGTAGGTCTATTTTTAGTTTTTTGAGGAACTTCCATGTGGTTTTCCATAGTGGCTGCACCAATTTGCAGTCCCACCAGCAGTGTATAAGGTATCCCTTTCCTCCACATCCTCACCATCACTTGTTATTTGTTGTCTTTTTGATAATAGCCATTCTGACTGGTGTGAAGTGGTATCTCACTGGGGTTTTGATCTGCATTTCCCTGAAGATTAGTGATGTTGAGCATCTCTTCATGTATCTGTTGGCTCCTGTATGTCTTTTTTGGAGAAATGTCTGTTCATATCCTCTTCCCACTTTTTGATCAGATTGTTTATCTAGTTTTTGTTGAGTTGTATAATGTTTTAGATATCAACTCTGTACCAAATATAACATTTGTGAATATATCTCTTATTTACCATATTTTACTGTGTATAATGTGCTCCCATGTAAGATGTGCACCCATGTTCTCGGCCCAAACTCTCAGGAAAAAAATATTTTCTTTTAATTCAATTTAATATTTATGTATATTTAGAAACAAAATCGATGATCATATTCCAGGGTCTTATTTTGCATGTAGATGGCATTATTTCTTTCTAGAGTAATACTTTTAATTCATAAGCACTAATAAAATAATTAAAAATATTTATATAGATATGGAATTAGTACTACCCATGTATAATGCACACCTTTATTTTTCCCTCAAAAATTTGGGCAAAAGAGTGTGCCGTATACATGGCAAAATACAGTGTATTGCTAGTTCTCAGAAGAATGCCATTGGTATTTTGATAAGCATGGCATTGAATTTGTACATTGCTTTGGGTAGTGTGGTCATTTTAATGATATGAATCCTTCCAGTCTATGAGCACGGTATACCCTTGCATTATTTGTGTCCTCTCAATTTCTTCAGTGTCTCATAGATTTCAGAGTACTGTTCTTTCACCTCCTTGGTTAAATTTATTCCTGGGTATTTTATTCTTTTTTTATGCCATTGTAAATGACATTTTTCTTTTATTTAATTATATTTTATTGATTGTGCTATTATAGTTGTCATGATATTTCCCCTTTACCGCCCTCCATCCAGGACTCCCCAACCCCTCAGGCAATCCCCACACCATTGTTCATGTCCATGGGTCATGGGTATAAATTCTTTGGCTACTCCATTTCCTATACTGTACTTTACATCCCCATGGCTACTCTGTAACTACCTATTTGTACTTCTTAATCCACTCACCTCCTCACCCATTTCCCAAAACCCTCCTCCCATCTGGCAACCATCAAAAAGCTCTCTGTATCCTTGATTCTGTCTGTGTTCTTGTTTGCTTAGTTTGTGTTTTAGGTTCAATTGTTGATAGATTTGTATTTGTTGCCATTTTATTGTTCATAGTTTTGATCTTCTTCTTTTTCTTAAGTAAGTCCCTTTAACATTTTATTTACTAATCGTTTGGTGATGATGAACTCCTTTAGTTTTTTCTTGTCTGGGTACCTCTTTATTGATCCTTCAAATCTAAATGATAGTTTTGAAGGGTAGAGCAATCTTGGCTGTAGTTCCCTGCTTTTTTATGACTGAATATTTGTTGCCAGTCCCTTCTAACCTGCAAAGTTTCTTTTGAGAAATCAGCTGACAGTCTTGTGGGAACTCCCCTGTAGGTAACTAATTTCTTTTCTCTTGCTGCTTTTAAGATTCTCTCTTTATCTTTAACCTTTGGCATTTTAATTATGCTGTGTCTTGGAGTGGGCCTCTTTTCATCCTTCTTGTTTGGGAATCTCTGTGCTTCCTGGACTTGCATGTGTATTTCTTTCACCAAATTAGGGAAGTTTTCTTCCATTATTTTTTCAAATAGATTTCCAAGTGCTTGCTTGTTCTCTTCTTCTGGCACCCCTATGATGCAAATCAAATGTCAGACCTCATGAAGTTGTCCCACAGGCTCCTCACACTCTCTTCATTATTTTGGGCTATTTTTTCTTCTTGTTGTTCTGATTGATTGTTTTTTGCTTCCTTATGTTCCAAGACATTTATTTCATTCTTGGCTTCATTCACTCCACTGTTGTTTCCCTGTAAATTGTTCTTTATTCCAATTAGTATATCTTTCATTTCTGACTGGGTCTATTTTATGCTGTTGAGGTCCTCACTAAGTTCCTTGAGCGTCCTTATAACCAGTGTTTTAAACTCTGGTTGCTTATCTCCATTTCATTTAGCTCTTTTTCTGGAGTTTTGATCTGTTCTTTCATTTGGGCTGTGTTTCTTTGTCTCCTCATTTTGGGCGGCCTCCCTGTGTTTGTATTTATTAGGTAGAGCTGCTTTGACTCTGTGTCTTGGTAGTGTGGCCTAATGTAGTAGGTGTTCTGTGGGGTCCAGTGGCACAGCCTCCCCTATCACCCAAGCTGTGTACTGGAGGTGTGCCCTTTGTGTGGGCTGAGTACACCCTCCTCTTGCAGTTGTGCCTTGATTGCTGTTAGAAGATCGATGGAAGGGATTTGCCCCGGCCAATCAGCTGCAAGGACTGGCTGTGACCTCTTACCATCAATCTCTGCCCTCCATGGAGTATCAGCTATACAGGGGTAGGGTGGTGGTGCTCCAACATGGTCAGTAGGTGTCCACTGGGTGTGCTGGCTTTGGAGCTTCCCAGGTGGCACAGGACAAGGTCAGCTACCACCTGTGGTTTTTTCCTGGGCCACCCTGCCTGAGCTTTAAAGCAATCTGAGATGGCTGCTTCTAGTGCTGGGCCTGGGGCACACTGAGGCCAGCTGTTGCTTGTTTGAGAGGATTTAGGAAGTTGGGAAGCATGAGCCAAGACCAGCTTTGTATGGAAAAATAGCTTGGGTGGGCCCATAAGTTTAGTGAGGCAAAGTCTCTAGGGATCTCCAAGGTGGGTCATACTGTATTCGATAGGTTGATGGAGTCTCAAATATGGCACCAGCTTGTTGGCTCAGTGGCTCTGTTGGGGGAGGGTTTAGAAAAGGGACAATGGCCTCTGCTCACCTTGATGCCAGACACTTCAATTCATCCCCATATGCTACTGGTGCCTTTTAAACTGCTACCCAAGTGCTGGAGGTCAGAGGGAGTGAGACTGAGTAGGTGAGTCCTTGTGTGGGTTCTTTAAGAGGAACTGCTTGGGGCTTTAGAAATTTCTTGCACCGACTCAATCCCTGCTGGTTGTTGCAGCCAGAAGTTTTGGGAACTTATCTTCCTGGCACTGGGAACCCTGGGAGATTCCTTGCTCCTGAATTATCCATCCTAAATTTTTATCCACCACACATGGGTGTGGGACCAGCCCATTCCATGTCTGCACCCTCCTACCTGTCTGTATGGATGTGGTTACTTTAATTCCATAGTTGTCAGACTTCCATTCAACTCAATTTCTGATGATTCTGAGTGGTGGTTGTTCTATATTTTAGTTGTAATTTTTTTAAAAGATTTTATTTATTTATTTTCAGAGAGAGGAGAAGGGAGGGAGAAAGAGCAATGTATGGTTGCCTCTCACATGGCCCTCACTGGGGACCTGGCCTGCAACCCAGGCATGTGCCCCGACTGGGAATTGAACTGGGACCTTTTGGTTCCCAGACTGCGCTCAATCCACTGAGCTACACCAGCCAGGCTTTTAGTTGTAATTTTGATGTGGTTGTGTGCAGAGGTGAGACATGTGTGCCTACACTGTCATCTTGACTGGAAGTCATGACATTTTTCTTAATTTCTCCTTCTGTTTGTTTATTAGTGTGTAGAAATGCAAGGGATTTCTGTGTATTAATTTTTTATCCTCTTACTTAACTGAATTTATTTATTCTTTAGGTTATTGATTTTTTAAGGACTTTCTATATATAGTATCATGTCATCTGCAAATAGTGACAAAGAAGAAGTTTTACTTCTTTCTTTCCAATTTGGATGCCTTTTATTTCTTGTCTGATTGCTGTGACTAAGATTCTAATGCTATGTTTAATAGTAGTGGTGAGAGTGAACATCTTGTCTTGCTCCTGATTTTAGAGGAAAAGCTTTCAGCTTTTCACCATTAATTATGATGGTAGCTGTGGGTTTCCATATATAGCCTTTATCATGTTGAGGTAAGTTCCTTCTATACACACTGTTGAGAGGCATTATCATAAACATATGTTGAATTTTGCAAAGATTCATTTTCTGCATCCATTGAAAATATCACATGATTTTTTTTCCTGCTATTGATTTCAGAGAGGGAGGAAAAGAGGGAGAATGAGAAAGAGAGAAATATTGACATGAGAGAAGAACATTGATCAGTTGCCTATTGCGTGCACCTTGAATGGAGACTGAACCTGCATCCTAGGCATGTGATCTGACCGGGAGTTGAACCTGTGACCTCTCCATTTGTGGAATGATGCCCAACCAACTAAGTCACTCCAACCAGATGGCATATGGTTTTTATCCTTGGTTTTGTTGATGTGATGAATTATATGAATTGTTTTGCAGATATTGAACCACCTTGTATCCCTGGTATAAATTCCACTTAATCGTGGTGTATAATCCATTTAAGGTGTTGTTGAATTTGGTTTGCTAATATTTTGATGAGAATTTTTGAATCTATTTTCATCATGGATATTGACCTGTAATCCATCCTCCCTCCCTCCCTCTCTCTCTCTCTCTCTCTCTCCCTCTCTCCCTCTCTCCCTCTCTCCCTCCCCCCTCCCTCTCCCTCTCCCTCTCTCTCTCCTTCTCTCCCCCCTCCCTCCCTCTCTCTCTTGTAGTGTAATTGTCTGGTTTTGTTATCAGGGTAATGCTGGCCTCATAGAATGAGCTTGGAAGCATTTCTTTTTCTTCACTTTTTTGGAATAGTTTGAAAAGGATAGGTAATAATCTTTAAGTGTTTGGTAGAATTCACCTGGGAAGTCATTTTCTCCTAGGCATTTGTTTGTTGGGAGGGTTTATTTATTTATTTTTTAAATTTCTTTTATTGTTCAATTATGTTGGGAGTTTTTTATTACTGCTTCAATGTCATTGCTAGTAATTGGTCTACTCAGATTTTTTTCTTTTTCTTTTTTTAATATATTTTATTGATTATGCTATTACAGTTGTCCCATTTCCCCCCTTTCTTCCCCTCCACCCCCCCATTCCTCGCCCTTTAGTTTTTGTCCATAGGTCATATACGTAAGTTCTTTGTCTTCTACACTTCCTTTCCTATTCTTAACCTCCCCCTGTCTGTTTTCTACCTACCATTTATGCTACTTATTCTCTGCACCTCTTCCCCCCTCTCACCCCCTACCACTCCCCTGTTGATATCCCTCCAGGCCTTATATAAATCTATTTAACATTTCATATAATAAAGGCTGGGTGTTGATAAACTCCTTGAACTTGACCTTATCTGAGAAGCACTTTATCTGCCCTTCCCTTCTAAATGATAGCTTTGCTGGATAGAGTATTCTTGGATGTAGGCCCTTGCCTTTCATGACTTGGAATACTTCTCTCCAGCCCCTTCTTGCCTGCAAGGTCTCTTTTGAGAAATCAGCTGACAGTCTTATGG
>PVJI01028975.1:0-15837 GCA_004026765.1 Micronycteris hirsuta
GGGAAGTCACAGGGAAAAGTTGACTGAGTTGCAAGCTGAACTAGGTTCTAATAGACCATCACTTTTATTAGAAAGAACAACTGACAAACTGCCTATTGAAACTTAGATACTGGGCAGACATACACTTGAAAATGAACAAAGTGAGCCTGTCACCTTGAGGAAAAAACTGGTAGTATTTTTTGCCAATGATGAATGCAACCTGCCAAGCAAAAATTAGAATTTCGGAAAACGTGTATCCACCACTGTGAGCCTGACCCCTTCACTATAACTGCAGACTTCCTGGAATGAGTTCAGTGGTGATGTTAATGATTAAAACTGAATTGGGTCCTTCAGAAAAAGATATGTTGAAGTCCTAACCTCCAGTACCTCACACAGTGGCCTTATTTGGAAATAATCAAGTTAAAATGAGTCATTAGGGTAAGCTCTCATCCAATGTTTATAAACAGGGCAAACTGGGACCCAGACATGCACAGAGTGAAGACAATGTGAAGACATACAGGGAGGTGCCCTGTGGAGACGCAGGATTGGAGTGATGCATCTACAAGGCCAGGGATGCCAGAGATTGCTGGCAAACCTCCAGAGTAGAAGGAGCCACGGAGGGACTCCCCTAAAGGTTTCAGGAGAAGCGAGGCCCTCCTGACACCGTGAGTTCTGACTTCAGGTCTCCAGACCCGTGAGATGATAAATTACAGTGTGTCTTACAGGAGCCCTAAGAAATGAATACAGCGATTTTTCCATATTGTAAAATAAAATGTGTCAATATTTGGAAGTTCTGTATACTAAAGTGAAGTAGAATTTTCCCAATATCTATGTGTAAAGTTACAAAGTCAAACATGGGCAAAATATTAATTCATTATTTTAATGGGTTTTGATGTACAAAGTATTCATTGATATGGTTTGATATAATATATATCAATAGTAACCAAAATTTGGTCCAGCTGGTGTAGCTCAGTGGATTGAGTGCGGGCTGGGAACCAAAAGGTCCCGGTTCGATTCCCAGTCAGGGCACATGCCTGGGTTGCAGGCCAGGTCCCCAGTGAGGGCCATGTGAGAGGCAACCATACATTGCTCTTTCTCCCTCCCTTCTCCTCTCTCCAAAAAAAAATAAAATAAAATAACAAAAATTTACAAAAACTACCACTGGATAACATTTGGTATCATGTCAAAGAAGAAATTCAATGATTTAAAATGTCTATTAAAATATTTCTTACTTTTTCAACTCTATGTTTCCTTCTATAATTCAAACAAAATAATGTATTGCAACAAATTGATTATAAAAGCAGATATAAGATGTTTTTTATCTTAAGCCAGATATTAGCAAGCTTGTTACAGTGTAAAATAACATCTCTTCTCATTATTTATTTTATTTTGAAAAATAAATAATTTTTCAAGTAAAAACATGCTAATTATGTTATCAGCTAATAAACTGGTTATTCTTTGAGTAATTAATTAATAAATATTTATATCTTCTTCAGTTTTCACTTCCAGTACAGCAAACATTGATAGATTTAATATAAACAGAAGCTTTTCAGGGGATCATCAATAATTTTTAAGAGTGCAGAGGGGTACTTGAGATCAAAAGTTTGAAAATGCTCATTTGTATGACTCACGTAAGTTTGGATCCCTCGACTCTGTCTAAATTCCCAGCCCTGAGGGCTGAGTCAGGCCAGGTGTGAGCCCAGGGACTCCCTCCCCTCCTCTTACTTAGGTCCACATGTATTTTCTGAGCCTTCTGCTTAACGAACTGGGATGGACATCTGTGCCCATTTACTGCTTGTGCCACATGGGAAATGTGTCTTAAGAGAGAGAACCAAGCCATGCTCAACTCTCAAAAACCCCACACCCAACACACAGTGGACACCCAGGGAGTTTCAGAGCTCCTTGTGGCAAGAGAGGGGAGGAAAGATCCTAGGAGCAACAAGAATGGATCCGATACAGATTCCTGGAACCCACCCCAAGCAACTCTAAAGGTCGGAATTAAACTCCAGAATCAGTAGTTTCAACAAGCAGCTCACATGATTCAGAGGCAGGCAGTCTCTGGGCCACGTATGAAAGACAGTGCCCGCCACTAGCACTGGTATGCTTCTAACCATAACCAAATAGGAGAGCTCAGAGCTGAAGGCTAGGTAATTACTGAGACAAAATTTCCTGTGACATCCAGAAAGAATACCTTGCCTTATGATGCTACATGGACCGAGAGAGATAAGTGCTGGCTGCCGGCAGGACACGACGCCTGAAAGAAGAGGTGGATTTGTCAGTCTGGGATCCTCGCTAGGAGAGAGGGGCCTTGAAACAGACTCACCTGGGAAATAAAACTGATGCAAAATGAATAGCAATTACCCAGTTCCAACAGGCCTGTTCATCTTCACCATTTTTTTACTCTTCACACAAGGATGTTTATTGATTTTAGAGAGAGAAAGAAACACGGATGTGGAGGAGAAACATCAATCAGTTGCATCCCATATGCACCCTGACTGGGGATTGAACCCTCAGGCTCTGTATATGCCCTGCCTGAAAATCAAACCCACGACATTTTTGTATATGGGATGATGCTCCAGCCAATGGAGCCACCTGGCCAGGGCCATCTTCGCTTTTTTTAAACTTATCATTTACCATGTCACACTTATACCAAGCCCATGAGAGTACTATCCAAGTGCCCTGTAGACTCTTGAGGAATGCACAATTCGTTTAAGTGTCAAGTGAAACACAATCTTTGTTTCTCTCCACAAAGACAGAATGACAGTGCAGTTGTGAGTAGAACCTACGTTAGAAAATCACTAACCCTATGTTGTATCTCCATATAATTTGTGCGAATGATGTTTTAAAAGGTTTGAGAATATCAGTATCACCTGTAATAGACCTAAATATTATAGTCACCTTAGCACAAACAGGTAAATCAGTATTTTGATTCTTTTGTTTTAGGGTTATTGTCCTAGATGTTCAGAATGTAGCAGAAAAGTTTTTCTGGTACTAGAATTTACTCCCCACTCCCAGCCTTCACTCAACCGTATCAGACTTACCTCCCTAAAGCAGAAGCCTCTTTCAGTCTCTTCGTATTGGTCCGTGCTTTCCCGCATTGCTGTCCTTCGTTGAGCCCTCTCTCTCTGTTGAGCATTCAATCGGTTGATTTTCACCTCTTATCACTTTTCCTCACCACAGACCCATAGGCTTACCTTCCTCTCCCCATACTGCACGTGAAGAGAATGAAGCTGAAGGAAATTAAGCACAATCATAAAGAAGCTATTATGTGCGTGAGCTAGATCCCTGGCCCAGTTAAAAGACTCAGGCCCCTAAGCCATGCTTTAGCCTTTCCCTTAGCCTGAGGATACGTGGACAAATTGACAGCATCAGGTTCCTAAATCAAAAAGGCTGAGGTTTCTTGCCTTGGCAGGTAACCCAGGAAGCCCACAGATGGCCTTGCCTGTTACCCACAGTAATGCAATGGGATTCTACTGGAACACAAACTCTAGGAGAACCAGTTAATTTGGCTTCACTAACATCCCATCAAACCACTGAGAAGAGTCAGAACTCTTCCAAGAATGTCAAAGATAGCTTTGTGTTAAGCCATTAAATCACAAAACTCAAAAAAATAAGAATGACTAATACTTTTTGGTCTCTGCCCCATACACTAACAAATATTAAAAAAATAGAAAGTTGTTTCTCATAATTGCACGTTAGGAATAGTTTCAGAATCATTCCACACCGTGTGTGCAAATATTACTTCAGCGTCTGGGGACTGCAGCTCACACAGGAATGCACCTGAAAATCTTACTGCTTTACGTCTTCAAGATTCTGAATTCCTTTCAATAGTCGAATGTGCTGTGTTTTTTGGGAACAAACCAAAGTATTAAGCTTGAGGACTTTAAATTATTAGAACAAAAACTATTTTTCAATGTATTTTCTAGTGCTGAATTGGATTTTAAAAAGTAAATTTAAAAATTTGGTATATGTCTATTGTACTTGCTTTTGTTTTTGCGGGCGGGAGGGGGAGAACATCTGTAATAGAAACAAACAATGGCAAAGTAGAATTTGCATATCCTTTATCAGTGAACTCCTAGAGTTACCGGAAATCTCTCCGAAGTTGTTTTGCGTTAACATTCTTCAAGTCAGAGCACTCAAGGGTAATGAGTCTTCTTTATATCTAATACCAAATCAATAAGAAATAAAACTTCTAGCGCTAACAAGTTGCCATTTCAGCAAAAGAAAAAAAAAGATTTATTTTACTTGGCCTGTATTTCCTCAATAGTAAAGTAAATGCAAGAAAATTTGATTTATCTGAATATTTTTCCCCACTGAACAAAAAAGTAATTTGGTGAAGCTGGAGTTTTATTTTTCACTGTATCATATTTTTTAATTAAAATTGGCCAGTGGAACCTCTTTATCCCCAAATCACTATATGTATTAACTATCAAGGAATCCTAAAGCAACTAGAGAGAATTTCATTTTTAGCAAAACGTGAGGCATTAAAATCAATAAACGGGCTGATGATGCAATTAATATGCTAGAGGCCTTAGTAGAAAAAAAAAGCAAGATCTAGTGTTAACAACCATTACTTCTGCCAGTGAGAGAAATTTCCAAGCCTGTGCTTTACTTAGTAAACTATGTAATCAGGACCACTGAACAGTAGTTCTGTTTTCATTACAGTTAATGTTAATTAGTCTGTTTACTTTGGGGGCGATTACTATTAATTTAGAGACTTGGATGCTGTTCCCTGTACAACTTCTGTATATAATTTATAAGCAAGAATTTGCGCACTGGCATGGCACAGCCCTCCAGAAAGTCTTTGAACTCACTGTGTCATTCCGTAATTAACGCAGGGTAAATTTGTCCACGATCCCGCCAGAGGTCAGATGTCCCTGTGACCGCCCCATCAACTACGATATTGCTTTACCATAAACATGGCAAGTATAGCAGCATTTAGAAATATTTTGACAATTATTTTGCATTTTAAAGATATTTAGTTATGTTAATGATTACAAATCAAAATATAATGGGCTTAACATGGGGTGTGAGACACCGAAAAGCTGATGGGGGACGCTGAGAGGAGCTCAACCTGAATCCCGCCTTAGAGGCGTTTACAGTATTATGGAGGTGATAAGATTCCTGACCAGATGCTCAGAGGTCATACTGATTCCCAGAGGAACGTGGATGTCCTTTGGGGTGGGAAGAACCTGGATCTGCAGCCTAGGCTGGAAACTTGGTCATAAGTACTTGGGCAAATCACTCTGTCTCTGAATGTCTCGAATTCCCTATCTATAAAACGAAAACCATATCTAACACGCAATGTTGTTTTGACAATTAAATAGGATGATGTATGTTAAAAATCCAGTGTAGGACCTCCCTGTTAATAGGTGTTAGAGGGGAACCCTACTTCTTCCTCCAAGGCGAATGTACTAGGTTCACCTCACTGAGAAGTTCAAACAGGTTCCTTTGCACAACACGTGTTCAGGTCAACTTCTTTATCCTCACAAGATTTCCGTGAACATGGATGGGGACAAAAGTACACGCACATGGCAAAGGCAGAGGAGCAAAAATACCTCCTGCAAAAGTCTGGAGAAGTCTTCTCAGAACACACCCTTGGAGTTCAAGGGGAAAATGGAAATTAAGGGTCCTGAATGTAGTATATTGGAAATATACCTCAAAACAAACCCCTGCCTGGGGGAACCAGAATTATGATTTTTAAAAAGACTTTATTTATTTATTTTTAGAGAGGGGGAGGGAGAAAGAGAGGGGAAGAAAACATCAATGTGTGAGAGAGTCATCAGTTGGTTGCCTCTCAAACATGCTCCAACCAGGGACTGGGCCTGCACCCAGGCATGTGCCCTGAGTGGGAATTGAACTAGCGACCTTTTGCTTTGCAGGACGACAGTCAACCAACCGAGCCATGCAGGAATCAAAGTTTTTCCTGTCTAGCCTCCCTCCCTCAGGTATCACTGCGTCTTTGTTTGCCAATATAAAGTACTGTGACTAGCAGCACATATTTGTCTGAGACTGTTTCATCAGGCTCTGGCAATGTGTGTTTCATTTTTAAATGCCACAAGTGAGAGTCAGTGTTGTAATAATTGTGAGTGACCCAAATGCTAACAGTGAGGCACACTGGAGCCCAGAAGGAACTGTCCCCATTCCAGTGAACTTCAGCCCAGATGCAGCAACTGAAGAGTTGTGACTTTTCAGAGGGATAATGCGGCTGGCCATAATTTGTGGAATGAGCATACCATAGGAAGTGAGATGTCAGTCTTGAATACAGAGTTTGGAACACATGGTTTGGAATCTTAATGAACTATTTTGGCATATTTCTAAATCATTATCTTCTCACACAAAACATTCGCCCAGCAGCATTCCTGGGGAAACCATAAAGGAGTGATATACCTGAAGTCACCTCTGGAAGGTAGGAGCAGGACTTCCCAATAGGCTGCTCATCATCTCCCCAAAGGAAGACAGGCACATCTTTCGGTGACGAGGCTTAATAGTAAAGTCCAAAGGGTTAAAGAACCAAAAACTAAGCAGTGTTAGGTCTGTATCTGAATATACCTCATACAGTTTCATGAGGAAGGACTACCACTAAACACCCCTCATCACTTGCCTCATTCCCTAGCCTTGCCTGCAAAGCTGAAGTGACCTGACAGTGAGTGTGAGAGAGGAGCTGAGCATTCAAAGCCCTTTTCTTTTCTCCCGCTGCCACTAGGAAGTCAGCTGCCTACCAGAAGCACAGAATGGAGTCTTCCCCTGCACATTTGACAGGGGCAGCATCGACAGGGAGGCAAGTAATGCTAGAAAGCACATTTGTGCTTTATCACCAATTAAGGGGCAACTTGATGCCCATACGCTAGATTTTTATTTCTCATTTTGTTGAAAACTCAGGTAGAAAAGAGACAGCTGCTATGTGCTGGGCCCTCCAACCCCATGCTTTAGCCATTCAATAAGCAGTTCCTCCAAACAATCCAAGGAAAAAAGTAATGTGTATCATAAGAAAAATTGATATAGGTAAAGAGCTGTGATGGCTGACAGAGGAATAGGTCCTCTTGGTTGCTTGGTGGACAGAAAATTTCATTGAGAAAGTAAAACACGAGGTAGTCCTTGAAGAGAGGAAGAATTTACACATAACAAATTAAAAAAATATATATAAGCAGTTGGATCTACAATTTTGTACTCCATCTGTTATCAGCCTATTCTCAACTGGTGCTAATTAAACAGTCTTATCTGTTCTTCTCAGCATATATCAGAAGAAGAACCTACTTCTGATTACTTCAAGAAAAGCTATATCTAATCTTCTCAGGTCTGAGCCCCTGGCATGGCCTCCTTCCTGCCATCTCCCTCAGGTAAGCATACAATGTATTTGTTGGATCTACCAGGCACATGGAGTATTCATACCTGGGCTTATGGAATGCACTTACTCAATCTGGGTTGACAATCACTTCAAGTAAAGATCAGGCTTATATTTCCCTTTATATCACATAAGCTAGAAGTTCTAACTATTACAATGTAATTAATGGCCTACATCTTTCCCTTGGGAATCCACTCGCATGGTAAAGTGTGGCTTTGTGGTTAAATTCGCAAGTACAGTAAAATCTTGGTGCCTCTCTCTATAAATAAAGGAATTATACACAATGTTAGCAAATTTCTTGAGAGAGACCTCTGTCTAGAAATTATGTTTCCTTGTTTTTTTAAAGTTTTCATTAAAGAACGGAAAAGGATATAATTTGGGTTTGAGAGGGCCCAATAAATTTCATCCTTCAGTTTTTTTCCCCCAAATTCTGAACCAACTATGTAAGAAGAAAAATGAGAAGACAGGTAGGAAAATAAAAGTATTTCTTTTAGTTACGATAGGACTGATTGGGAGAGTGGGACTTATGCCTGTGGACAAGACAGAGAGGAGACACCTTCGAGCCTCCATCATCAGACCAAAGCTGGTATAGCCCTGGAAAAACGAAAGCTTCCTCAGAGGGGGACCTCGTCAGTAAGGTTCATGGAGGACAGACCAGAAATCAGGTCTAGAGAAAGGAATTGTGACTGATTTTTTTTTTTTCTAGCTCCTAAAACAAAAGTAGATCCTTGTGAGTGAGACATTTTGACCTGACCAGACGATTCCCCCTGGTGTTCAATACGGTGTCTGATTCCTAGGCCAGGCCGCTGGGTCATGGCCACCTAAATCCCTCAGAATCAAAGATCTTTTTCCCTACTTCACTCATCTCCCTTTTGCCAACAGTCTTTCTGTCTTTCCTGAAGAGGTCAGCCTTTTTAAAAATAAAGCTAATGTACCGTATTCAAATACATAAACAACAATAGGAAAAATTTTTATAGTGTTTGCCTTGCGTCAGACATTTTTCTAAACATTTTCCAAGAGTTGATCTTTCCAGGAAAAGGCACTGATATCTTTTCTGTGATTTTATTTTCTGACTTAATAGGTATGTCTGATTTTAACATCACGACAGAACAAAACCATGATTTATATTTTATCATTTACATAGCTGTTTTCATGTAGTTTTAAGTTACAATTTTTTTTATAAAGTTATAGCCCATGGGAAGGAAGTTAGTGGTGCTAACACATTCTTCTATTTATGTATCCTCCCCCATATTCTATGCTTTTGCTTGTGAGCCTATAATATGTTGATACTCGTGTATAAATTTTAATAGTATAGTTAGAACACATCTCAAACTCATTTGCACTGCACTCTATCTTATTGGTTCTTTTCTATCTGAAAGTATGCTACAATGAAGCATAAATATGTTTTTGTGCAGTCAGGAATAAATTTCTTAGCTATTCAGAGTAACAAATGTAAAAATGTTACATTTTTACTTAAATCTTTTGACTTTATCCTATGAGCTTTTTATTCTAATTGTCAGTAATCTTCAAAAAGGTACATTTACTTTCCCAGCATTGATATTTTTAAGGAAATTAGGCAGGCTTTTAGCTCTTCTTTTTAAACAAATCTTTGAGAATGCAATTATAAATAGCTTTGATAAGTTTTTATAGTTTTAAACCATTTATTAGAAACTAATTGCAAACCCAGTTACTAGATTTTTTGGAAAGGTGGTATAACTAAGTACTCTAAGTTGAGTGGTAGAGGGTTCTGAATTGTTTGCTATAAGAACTGATGAATTTAATTGCCTCCTAAAAGCCTTCATAGGCAGAACATTATTTTATGGAAAATAAATAAACCATAGACATAATAATTTGCCATCTCTCAATTTAGGAAATGTGAGCACAAAAAGTCTTTTCCCTTTAGTGTAGGCGAACTTTTAACAAGAATATTCTGTCACTAAAGAAGCAGTTAACTTTTTTTTGTTAGATCTCATTCAATTCAGTAGTTCAGGTTTTCCCCACAAACTGACAATCCCATTTAGGTCCTTCCTGAGAGAGTCAGAAATAATACCCTGTGACTAAGTGAAACTAGCCGTCAGAAATGGTTATGCCTCCTTAGTCATTAGCTACAGAATTCAATGCTCACCTACCTGCTTGGGGTCAAAAAGGAAATACAAATTCCAGATGCACATAAGCTCCAGGTAAATGAAGACGCATAAAGATGCGAGAGGCCCTGTCCACTTGCGAAAGGGCAGGTTGCCCTACCCAACCTGTAAACAAACACAAATTTATTACCAGATAGCTTGAAAAGACAAATTACCTACAATTTATGAGAGAGTAACTTCTCCACTATCCAACAGTTTTAGTTTACCCTCTGGCCCTAAGAAATTGGAACAGTGATTGCAGGCTCGAGTGAGAAATAGTTGCCATCTTCTGATTCCCTCGCGTATGAGGAAGCGGGATTCTCTGTGCACTCACCTTTGCTGAGTGCGGGGTTTCAGAGAGGCGTGTGCCACATGTTGACATTATTTCTAAGGGCTGTTCCCTATTAGCATGTTATCATTAAGTTCTCACATAAGAAATGAAAAGAAAAGCAGTTCTGAATTTAAAAACAATGAAATAATTTTTAAAAAATAAAATAAAAAAAGCACATACGGTCCAAAACATTGTCCTTTGATTTTGTTTTCTTTAAAATTTGAAATATATATATTTTTCTCATAGTAGTAACATCACAAGTAGCCACCTGGTTCCCGGGAAGACGGCGTTCTCCCCTGAGTGCAAAGACTCAGAGGAGTGTCTTTCAGACTCACAGGAGGGAACGGAGGAGGCGGCCGGGGCGACCTGGTCAAGGCTAAAGATGACTTCTACAGTGCAGACATCAAGGCAATTTGTACAGAAGCTGTGCTGATGGCCTTGAGAGAGCCTTGAATGAAAGTAACAAATGAAGACTTCAAAAAAATCTGAAGAAAATAATTTTATAAAAAAACAAGAAAGCACTTCTAGGGCTTTATCGCTAGCAAGCCACAGTTGCCTTTGAGAACTACTTGGGAGTGTCCTGTCCGCAACCACTGATCCCAGAGGGATGAGGTTGTTCTCATCGTCCAGAGGAATCCCTGTTCTATTTGATCTCTACTAGCAAAACAGTTTGTGTATCTTTTGGAGCATAAGTCAAGTGCAGTGCTTTCTTCTCAATAAAGCATACTTTTTCTTAAAAAAAAATTAAAAAAGGAAAGAAAGACTCAACCACAAAATCTTACTCCACAATACAGCCAACCAATAAATATATAGATTGATAATACCAATAATATAAGTTAAGTTCATAATCTTACATTACATTTGTGTGTGTGTGTGTGTGTGGCCTATCAACATAGCTCAGGACTTCTTTTAAATAAATAAGAAATTCTCACATCTGTGCAGAGGAGCTAGTACTGTGGGTGTTAATTCCAACATTGTTGGTGAGATCAAAATCTTGGAAACTACACATCGTCTACTGACAGGTGAATGGAACTAGATAAATATAACATATTATTACGTATACTTAGTCACAAAGTAGAATATTGATACCATGGAATATTATACAAACTTTAAATTACCAATATGGATAAACTGAAGATAATCTTGTTGCCAGGAGAAAAGTTATTTGCATAATAATATATATTATGTCATGTCATATAAAAAACATAATTTAGACGGTGTTGGAAACCACCCTAAATGGCATGTATTGCTGGTCAGTGTCTGTGCGAGTGGTGAAAGCGGACAAGACAATGGGAAGATCGCAAACCCACTTGAGGGTAGTCTCCGCCTCTAGAAAGTGAGGGCGGCAAATAAGTCTTAATTGAAAGAGATAGGGTTTCAAATATGTCCACGATATTCTCTTTTTTGAAATCTCAACCTTTCAGGTAGCCCAGGATAGGTCAAAATTACTTTCCTAGTTATTCTAACATGTTAGTTATTTTCATTGTGTTGATATGTCCACAGATCGATCGCACAGAAACAGTGGTGAGTAAAACTGCTGGCGCCTTGGACGATTCAGGGCAGGGGCCCACAACTGTGCCCGTGGTCAGACCTACGTTCCCAGTAAAGGTCCACTCAAAGATGCTATTTAAGAAGAAAAAAGTTAATTTTACTACATCTCAAATCTTGAGTACATGTTTGGTGTGACAGAATGGAAAGTTCACATAAAGCACTTCCTTTGCATCCCAAAGTACGAGGGCTGTCTTGAGAAAAATGAAGGGATTCACCAAAGAACATGCATGCAGAACTCATGGACAGAGACAGCGGTGTGGTGATGGGTAGAGGGAGGGGGGTGGGGGCTGGTGGAGGCAGGCAGAGGAGGGGAGAATAGGGACATCTGTAATAGTGTCAACAATAAAAATAAAGAAAATGGAGAGAAGGGTTTTCCGGAACCACTATGGAGGACACGTGGACAGAACCAAGGAGGAGGAGGGAGGCAGGGAAGGAAGGTGGGGTTAGAGAGGGTGGGGGAAGGGGAGGGGAGAGGATGCAGACAACTGTAATTGAACAATAAAATAATTATTTAATTTAAAAAATAAAATAAACAGATTAAAAACTGAAAAAGAAAAGAAAAGAAACCACTAGTACGATGGGGTTGCAAGTTGAATTAACTGAATTTTTTTAATGGAGCATCATTTTCTCTTGTAAGATGCATTAGCAGATACACTATAGTTGTTCAGATTAGAGTGTTTAGCACAGTTTTAAAAACATAAATAAAGGTCAACCCCTCATTTTAGGAAAGCAACGGATTTTGTTACCAATGATAAAATTTTGCTTTTAAGGGAAAATTCAAATTTTGGAAAACATATCTGCCATCGTGAGCTCTTCAACTTCACAGTACTTAACAAACTGTCGATAACAGGTGGCGATATAACAACTGCGATTTTTAAAATCCCGAGTAATGAGACGTGCCAGCATCTAGACCGGCGGCACTGCGATGGCCAGTGCTGACGTTATAAAATTTCCCACGGGCAAGACGTCTATTCAAAATGCAAAACCGACCAATGGATTTTAATGTAATGCAGGTTTGGGAAACTTCCTCGATATTATGTCAGAGAACACACTGTAACTAACCTCTAAGAAACTACTAATTGTCAACTTCTCATGTAGTATCAAGGAATATTACTACTATCCAAAAAGGCTATTAAAATACTGCTCTCTTTTCAAAATAGGCTAGGAGAGGCATATAAATCTTTTCAAAATGCCATACATGACAACCAAGACAACAGAGAACAACAGATTAAATGCAGACATGAGAATCTAACTGCATTCTATGCTTTATCTATCTTATTCCAGTGGCATATCCTAACCAGGAATCCTGAACAGGGTCTGAACTTGTTTATAATACAATTCCTTCTTCAGTGTTCTTTATAAAGTGCCAATTGTCTTTCACCTCCTATTACCCTCCCTTACATTAACTACCCCAATACTTCAACTAAAGAAGGAGGCAGCAGGATCCTCAGGCAGTCCCCTCACATGAACCCCACTGTGGAGAGCCACCATGGTACCCTGTTTGGACCCACCAGGGCTGTTCCAAAGATGCAGTTTTGTCAGTTCTCGCTAAACTAATAAGATGCAAATCTGTCAAACTCACAAGACACTCTTCAGAAAACCAGAACACCAGTTTATTAATTTAAATTAGAATACACATCCATACTTCTGCCCACTAGCCAGGGCAAATCTTTTTCTATAAAACAGGGTTTTAGGAAGTTAATTAGAAAAATCTATTCAGTGTGCATAAAATAATAGATCATTACATGTTCTTGAAAAATACTTCACTCAGATTGTAAGGAATTCTGTATCAATAGCCCAATGCAGAACCGTCCATAGAGACAGAGCGCTGAAGCCTGCAGGATTAAGACTCCTTCCTGTCTTTTCCAAAAGGGTGTACATGAGCATGTACATTCTGTCTGCTTGCTGCTTTTAAAAACATGAACAAAACATCCATATATAATAAAGCATAAACTAATGTAAATTTTAATAGATTATAGCACCCTATGCATTATTGGCATATGAGCTATGAGATTTTTTGTATTTGCATTTTGTATACATGTATAAGCAATCAATAAATGTAAACTTTCTATCATTACACTTTTGCATATCAATCCTTAGGATGGATCTAAGGTAACTGTCTACTGAAATCTTGATATAAACCAAAAATTTCCAAGGTTTGGATCTGGGTCAAATAATCTACTTAATAGACTAAATTTCTTAAATATCATTATTAAGCAATGTCTTGTCATGTATGCTTGTATATAGAAAATGTATACGATGCTTCTTCGTTTTATCAATATTTTTTCATCATATTTACATCAGTCTTTTTTAGAGTTTAATTTCAGTGATGGAATTGTGTTCGTAAATAATTTAAAGAATATCAATTAAATTCTGAGACTCAATTCTAAGGTGATGATGACTGTAATCATTAACAATTTATCTCCTACTAGGTTCATAATTTTATACTAAGTAGGCTTGGAGAGGCATATGAATCTTAGAAATGAAAATCACATTATAATACTAACAAAGAGATTAAATTAATTCAATGGGCATCCTAAAACCAAGTCTAAAACACTGACTTGGCATTCATTTGTTCAAATACCTTCATTTATTTTAAAGCCAATTCTAGTAATCACCTAGTTAATTCTATCATACAAAATTTCTCATGAATAGAGCTAGGCATTTCCAATTCTAGGAGATTTCACTACAACCAATGTTACAAGGAATTATTACAAATAAATTGGTTGCCATCTTGACATTCATTCCATCTATTTCCCACCAATAGTACTCTGATTATCCTTCTCAAATCTTTAATCATGTGACTGGGGTGGAATTGACCCCTCCATATCCAGCTTTGAATTAAGCTCTGTACTTAGTTCAAGAATAAATATTTTTTCCCATTCCAAACCAATAAAGAGTCCCATGGCATTTGCACAAGCTATTTTAATTGATTTCCATTTAGATGGTACCATACGGGTGCAAGGTCTGCCATCAGTACTGGTGACTGGAAGTGGAGCCACTGTGCAGAGCCAGCGGAAAGACTGGTACAAGTGGAGGCAGAGCAGAGAGACAAAGAGAAGCCAGATATTGCTCATATTGTTTAAACAGCTGATTGGTCAGTCCTCACCCAGAGCTAGCTGCACCAAGCTAGCTCTTGGACTTACTGTCTTATAAGACAAAGCCAGTGTATAACTCTTATGTTTATTCGTTCATTTTAAACTGTTTGAGTTCTGTTTTCCATTGCATGTAACTAAAAAATTTCTAACTGACATAGACACTGACAGACTTGACTTCTGAATTACATGAAGTTATGATATATATATAAATATAAATATATATAATTAAAGATAACAGCAGATATATTCATTTCCATATTTAAAAAATATTTATGGAGTACTTATTATTTCAGGCAACGTAGTAGTGCTGAGGATGCAGGGTGCGTGATCTGTTTCCTAGAAATGTCCTGCTTATAATTTAGCAGACAAGAAAGACATTTAAAACTATTAACACATTAATTTATTCCTTTTAATTTTGAAAGAGCTTTGAGGAAGAGGAATAGAAGCTCATGGAAGCTTATCGTAGGGGAATAGACTTAGTCTAGGGTGTATCAGATCCTTATGGCTGCCACAACAAACAACCACAAACTAGGTGACTGAAAACAACAGAAATTTATTCTCTCTTTTTGCCAGAAGTTCTGGACAGGAAGTGAAAATCAGGGTGTTAGCAGGGCCCTCTGAGGACTTCTAGGAAAAGTCTCTGCCTCTTCCGAGCTGCTGGCGTTTGCCAGCAGTTCTTGGCATTCCTTCGCTTCCAGCTACATCAGTCCAATCTCTGTGTCTTGTCATATGAGCTTCTTCCTCGTGTCTCCAAAACTCTTGAAATTTTAGAATTTCAACGTGCCTTTTTTGGAGGATGCAATTCAATCCACAACAGAGGGGTTAGGAAAGATTTCTATGATGAGACCATCCTGAGCTGACATCTAAGGATGAGAAGGGAACAATGGGGACATGCATTTCTGGTATATGTTGCATTAGCTGCCGCTGTTCCATCATTTACGCCATGGCCTACCATTGCTCCTTTATAATCTCCCAGTCATCCATCTGGAACTCTGACATTTTAAGGAACAAAAATTATGAAAGAGCAATTCCTAATCATGATGATCATGGAATCTCTTGGCAGTCAGAGATCCACATGATAAATGAATACTGCTTGTGTTTTTATTCATTAAAGTATTTTTATAAAGCTTTTTTATTTAAAATAACTGGCAGAGTTAGCTTTTATTTACGTAAGTGGTAATTAGAAATTCTCTCTCTCTCTCTCTCTCTCTCACACACACACACACACACACACACAAACTATAGTTAATAGTTGTTTTTATCCTAGAAGAAATAAGCACACAATCTATTTTCTACCTCAAATTTTTACTGCTAATGTTTAACTATCAGGAAATAAATTTTGTTAATTGTAGAAATTACTTTTAGATTTTCTCAACTAAATGTTCTCAAAACAAAATTTAAACACACTGC
>PVJI01028976.1:0-15785 GCA_004026765.1 Micronycteris hirsuta
CTTATTTCACTTAGCTTAATTCCAGGGAGGACATTCTCAACACAAAGAGCAGATAACCACTTTAAAGGAAATATGAGACTGACCCCATATGATCATAGCGGCCCCAGGAAGTTTCAACAGATTTGGTCTTGGTTTCCAACAGGCCTGCACTTTAATTAGGATTATCTGCTTGGTCTAACTGGCCAAAACAGAAAGCTATGCTCACGGTTTGAGTAACTGTTACATGAAACATTTCCCTCATTTGCTAATGTCAAAATACTCTGTCACTTGTTAAATTATAAATTATGAGCCAATTTTGTTGCATGTCCTCACCAAGATTTAGAGAATTAGAGCACTTGTGAAGGAATTGAGAAACATGCACTGACTGCAGATTTCTCTAAAACGTCTCTGAAAAACAGAGAAGGGTTTTCTTTTTAATAAAATCTGCAGAAAACCACATACTATGTTCACCGAAGTAAGAAGTAAAAAGGAATGAGTGAGCAATATTAAAAGTCAGACGCTTTTCTCTATAGTGTTTCAATGTTGAACTAAAAAGCACCAGGTAACCCTTGGCTCTCCAGCGGGGACACCAGGGTACTGTTACTCCTCCTGCCACCCGGGCAGAGTCACCTGAGAGCCTCTTCCCTCTCCACATTAGGAAAAATTTTAAAGGCAAAACTCCCAGCTAGACTTTCCAATATCTCATTTCCTAACGCTATGGTCTGCTTGCCTAATAAAACAGTTAGAGAGGCAGATTTTGTTTCAGATTTGGGCTTGAGTTACTACCACCTCAGTACATTTCAGGTTGTATGGGAGGGGGTTTTTTTCTTCAACAATGTGTTATTTTGCTACAATTCTATGATACTCATATAAAGTCTAGACTGGACTTCGAAATATAGGATGGTGTTTCAAAATATTCAGGATTCTCTGTAATCACTGAACTCACAGTAAGCTTTTTACACAACCCGCATCACTGGACATGTATTCTCCCACCCCGTCAGTGGACAGCATCTATGAGAGGCTTACAAGTAAGCACTTGACAATCACCCTTTGTCTGTATTAGACATAACCAGTACCAGCAGGGAGAAGAATATTTTCTTACACTTTAGGTTCAGAATTCTTCTGGTGGAGACAATATGTTCCCACTCCTCTCTGCCTCCCTCCCCCTCCACTACCACCATGATGGTCAACTGCACCCAAAAATTTTATATATTTTATATTTAGGAGATTTATCCAGCTTGTTAGCAACAGATACATTTAAACACATGCCAACTACATTTAGCATTAACACATCTTTTTTTTTCTAGTCAACACTTTGTTTCTATACAAATCATTTCCTCCCAAGCCCAGTTGAAAACTGCCACCCATCCTGTGTTATGCAGGTCCCTGTGTAGCTCTCTCTCTCTTTCAGGCGTGCATAAGAAAGACTTTTCTATTCACAATTTTTTTTAACATAGGTTATTTTTAAACTGTCCTGTTCCTCAGGCAGAGAATGACTCTTTAGTAACGTAAGGAGCATAATATCTACAAACAGTGGGAAGATATAATTTAAAATAAAAAATACATTTTTTCAATACTTTCAGAATTTTCAGAGTTCAAGAGCTGGAGTTGCCAATGAAGAACAGAGTGGAATCTGAGGGTATACACAAGAACAGTAAGCTAAGATGGTTGGTTTTATTCCGGTTGACCTTAATATAGTTCCATGCAGCTCTTAGAAGTGTCTGTCTGGGTCTGACATGCAGCTCTGCAAGGATGCTCTAAACTCCCACAGTACTTCTTTTTCTTTTCTTCCTTTCATCAATCTGAGAATATTTTCCTTTCATATATTATTATAGTATCTTCCGCTATTGAACTATTTCTTACAGCATGGTCTTTCTTTGTTCGACTGGTTTCCTTTCCATATCCGAAAAAGTGATAGCTTCACTTTATTTATGTTATAAAGACAGACTATGGACTCAGACTTCCTAAATAGGAGTCCTAGTTCCAACATTTATTCATTGTGTGCCCTTGGGCAAGTCACTCAAACTCTTTGTGCCTCAGTTTACTCATAATCGGAGTCATCAGAGAACGTAAGTCAGAGGATTGCTGAAAGGATTCCATTTTAAAACCTAAGCAAAGCACATAAGAAGCTACATTGCACTTAGTAAATGCTCAAAAAAATTACAAATAATTAGAAATCGTATTTGGAAAGCTGGTGGGAATTTTTATGATTGATGCTATTTTCCTAGTTATATTGCTTTCTAAACTTAGATCCCTTCTATTTCTGCCCAGTTATCTTTAATTCGTATCTTTATTCAGTTTACCTGCATTGCTTTAGTAATTTAATTACTTAAAATTGTGTCACTTACTTGTGGTTTCAGCATGGAACTGTAATTCTTATATTTGCAACAAGAAGAAAGCTAGACAGACAGCAAATTAATGCCTTTATGTGGATCCACCAGAAAACTAAAGTCACAGGACAGCCATTTTGAAATCTGGAGAGATGTGGGGTGTCCATGCAAAACAGGAGGTGTATGGTGGGTGCAAGGATCCCAAGAGTGACCAGTCCCTCTGCTGAACTGCTTTCCTAGCAGTAAGTGCTTCCCAAATGGTCCTGGTGCTCGTGTTCTTCCATGCACACACTGTCTTGTTTTCCGTGGCCCTGGAAGAAGAATGGAAAGGAGAGAATCATTAAGGAGATGCTGGCTGAAGGGCAGCAGAACTCTTGATAATAAAAATTTGTCTCTTCCAAACCAGACCTAACATTCAAACTCAGGCCTTGTGAGCCTAGAGTTTGAACGTTATTTTCATGATAAAGAGCAAATAGAAGAGCTGAAGGCAAATGCACAAGGGTAATCAAACAACCTATAGGGACTTCCGCCAAGATGGCGGCATAGGTACATGCACTTCGCTGCCACACAACCAGAGAGTTTAAACAACGAACTCGATAGAGAAAAATAAACAACCAGAATGGACAGAAACGAACTGAAGCGAAGTCCAACACCCAGGAAGTGGGAGAGGAAGTACATCCAGGCCAGTAAGCGGGGCAGAACCGAGTGGAGGAGAGGAGTGAGAGGCAGTTTGCCCGGAGGGACTCACACCATGAGCGCCTAAACAAAACACGACCCCAAACAATGGGTGAACCTTGCAGGCCAGCGGTGTAACTGGAGAGGACAGTGGGAACCAGCAGGGCTGAGACTGGCAGAGGAGGCACTAAGGAACTAGGGAGCGAAGGGTAATCGAGAGCTGGCGGGGATGGGCAGTCGCCATTGCTCCCTCCCAGGCCCCGCCCCCAGAGGAAACGTCTCAAAAAAAGTGACCCAGGTTGCCAGGCACCAGCAAACACCTAAGAATCCGACAAGTGCTCCGAGATAAAAAGAATGAAAATGGCCAAAATGAAAGATCAGAACAAATTACAACTAATGAATGACGACATAGTCAACCTATCAGATGCTCAGTTTAAAACGCTGGTAATCAAAATGCTAACAAAACTGGAAGAAAGGTGGATGCATATAAATGAACAAATGAAGAACACGATAAAGATAATGAGGGATGATCTACAGGGAACCAACAGGGAAAAAAAGGAAGCTGGGACTCAAACCAATAGCACAGACCAGAAGGAAGAAACAAGAATTCAAAAAACTGAGGAGGGACTCAGGAACCTCAGAGACATTTGTAAACAACCCAACATCCGGATCGTAGGGCTGCCAGAAGGACAAGAAGTTCACCAAGGAATTTAACGTATTTTTGAACAGATAATGAACGAGAACTTCCCAGATCTGGCAAAGGAAATAGGCTTCCTGGAAATCCAAGAAGCTCAGAGAACCCCAAAGAAGTGGGACCGAAAGAGGAACACACCAAGGCACATCATAATAACATTACCCAAGATTAAGAATAAGGAGAAAATCTTGCAAGCAGCAAGAGAAAAGGAGACAGTTACCTACAAAGGAATTCCCATAAGACTGTCAGTGGATTTCTCAAAGGAGACCTTCCAAGCAAGAAGGGGCTGGAGAGAAATATTTCAAATCATGAAAAGCAAGAACCTACAACCAAGAATAATCTATCCAGCAAAATTTTCATTTAGAATGGAAGGGCAGATAAAGTGCTTCTCAGATAAGGTCAAGTTCAAGGAGTACATCATCAGGCAGCCTCTACTATATGAAATGTTAAAAGGTTTTATTATATAAGGACTCAGGAGCAAAGGCACCGAGGCCAGATCAGCTACCGGGGAATGCAGAGCAGTCACAGCCAAGACGCTTGTGAGGTAAGCAAGCAAAATACAACCAGAGAAAAAAATATATAACCAGAGACATTGAAGTTTAGAACATTCAGGCAGTAACCAGAGGGGAGAGGGAAGGGGAGAATGGGGACAAGAGTATTCAGGAACTGCTATAAAGGACACACGGACAAAACCAAGGGGGAGGGTGGAAGCAAGGGAAGGAGGTAGGTTTGCCTGGGGTGGGGTGGGGGGAGGGTAAATGCAGACAACTGTAATTGAACAACAATAAAATAATTAAAAATTAAAAAAAAAAAACAAAACTTTACCCTGTCCTGCTTTATCCCATCTCTTGGGCCCTCAGAACTGCCAGGTGATGCTACAGGAGTCCAAACCGCCACCCCATTCATACCTGCTTTCTCAAAATGTACCTGTCCACACTGCACCTCCCTAATTGTAACTACCAAAATTTTCCTTTCGCCGGCATCTTCCGATCTCAATGAGGGGACTCATTATTACCTATTTTTTAAATGTAGTCTTAGTTATAAATTACTGATAGAATTAAGGCTCTATACTTAGGGAAACATCTAATTCTCCATGCGTACCATGAAAGTAATGTCCTTCTCCAAAGGTTTTCTAGTAAAATCTATATTAATAGATCAAGTGGCTCTTACTGTAATGAAGCAGGACACTACTATTCTTGCACCATTGCCACCATCATGTTTTTATTTAACTTTTTACTTGAAAAGCAGGAAAAATAGTAATAATTACCCACAACCTTATAGTTTTTATTTATCCTTACCCAAGAATATGTTTTATTAACTTTAAAGAGCAAGTAAGGGAGAGAGAGAGAGAAACATCAGTGCAAGACAGAAAGCTGCCTCCCATACACACCATGACCAGGGGTCAGACCCACAACCTAGGCATGTGTCCTAACTAAAACTTGAACGTGCAACATTTTGGTATACAGGATGACACTCCAATCAACTGAGCCACCAGGCCAGGGCTTCAATCCCATGTCTTTATGATTATATAAAAAATAAAGGCAGTGCCCATCTAATTCAATCCCAAGGGTTAACTACTGTTAACACATTGAAACATAGCCTTCGCAACTTTTCCTAGTTCATACAGATATGTATATGTACACAGATATGTGTACATATACATAGAGAATAGAAATGGAACTATCTGGATCTGTACAATAATACATCTATACTTGTATGTATTTCCTCACATTTATTTTCATATATATTGGTGTGAAACCTTTTTTCATTAAAATATCACACGTCTATTACCATGTTCATAGTTCTAAATCTCCCTTTAAAAGCGCACTTATCATTGCATCTGGAACATAGCAAGCACCCAATAAATCACGGCTATTGTTTTATTCTTGTTTTCTCATTTTTCTAATATATGCGCACTGTTCTATTTCATGAAAATACCTTTTCCTTATTGAGAGACATTTAAATTGCTTCTAATTTGTTGTTTTACAAATGGTGCTGCAACAAGTATCACTATCCTTTGTAGGAGATAGATTTCAAGAACTGGTATGCCTGGGGTAAAATAAACACACATTTAAATTTTTAAAGTAGCCTTAACCAGTGTGGCTCAGTTGGTTGGGCACTGTCCCATGAGGGAAAATGTCACCAGTTTGATTCTCAGTCAGGGCACATGCCTGGGTTGCGGGTTCGGTCCCCAGATGGGGTGCATGCGGGAGGCAATTGATCAGTGTTTCTCTCGCACATCAATGTTTCTCTCCCGCTCTTTCTCCCTTCCTTCCCCTCTCTATAAAAATAAATAAATAAAATGTTAAAATGTTTAAGATACATGCCACAAAGGATTGTACCATTATCTTACCATTGTACTTTACACAAAGTATTGTACCAATCTGTACTTCGCCAACAGTGGGTAGACATGCCCCCTTCCACCTCTCTTGTCAGCACCGACAGCAGGTATCTTTTCATGTGTTCATTATACCTCTAGCCCATTTTTCTAATAGACTGCATTCATATTATTAGTTTATAGGATCTCTCTGCATAATAGTAGTTATGTAAATTATTTGTCTATTTTTGTGTGTTGCAAATATTTTTCCCATAATGTCACTTGGTTTGAATATTTTTATGTTAATTTTTACCATAATAATCAAATGTACTCATTTTTTCACTATGAATTCTTATTGCTCCGGCTTGCTTAGAAAGGATATGTCAAGTTGCTCTGCTCAGCACCATCAGTCATCTACATTGGGAGCAGCTGTATTTTGACCAAAAAAAAAAAAAACAGCTTACATTTGAAACCATAAAGTAAAGGGTTTACACTAAAATAATAAGCCAGTTAGTTTCCTATTAATAAATCAAAAAACATGTACCTCTGATGGGTCATAAGATCTAGATTTAATATGTCAAAATATACTTTTAAAGTTAATACTTTAGTGAAATTCAAGCATATTAAGATAAAGATAGTAGAAAAATATGAAGCTAAAACAGCCAAATCATAAATGAAACAATATACCATGTACCAATGTAGGCGTTTTTGGATAGTCACTAGTGCTATTCACAAATATCTCCAGTGTTTCCTCTTTCTGGTGCATGGTAGAATTTAATTCCCTCCCCTACTGACATCTTATGTGGCCATAAGACATACTCTGATGAATGAAATATGAGGAGAAGCGATATCTGTACAGAGATTTATGGGCCACTACAGGATCATTGTACTCTCCTGTCCCCTCTGCCACAGGGACAGACAATCCTCCAAATGATGGCTACTCCATTAATCTGGATGCAGGAGAAAAGATGACACAGAATAAAGCTTCCAGTAGGACAACATTGCACAAGTATCATAAGCAAAATATAAGCTTTCATTGCTTTAAGACATTGATATTTGGGGGTTGCTTGTTACTGTAGCAAAATAGAAAGCAATTTATTCATAAACATTTATGGAATACATTCTTTGTGCTTGGACTATGCTAGGTGCAAGAAATATAATAATAGTTAAGAGTTAGTCCCTAAACCTGAGCATTTAGAACCTAGCAAGTGGGAGAGAAAAGAAGTGAAATGTATAATTGTAACACAGTATGATAAAGTGCTGTATTGTAATTGGGACAAGTACTAGGTGTTAAGGAGGCCAAAAGAATGGTATATGGGCATTTCCCTAGGGAAAGTTACTTCTAAACTGAGAAAGTACAAATGGGAATTTTTTTTCAAAATAATTGGTACCTCTAATTAAGCCAAAGTTGAAAGTAAAATGCAGCTTTAGGGGGGAAAAAAGAAATATATACATATGAGGTAGGGACCCAAAGAAAACAGAACTGTCTTCTGGAGGGCAGGCCCCTTGTAGTATAGGTTTCCCCCACTAAGTGAGTGTTCTAGGAACCCATCTGTATCAGTGTACCAGCTGGTGTTGTTGTGAGAGGCTGCTTTTGGCTTCGGTGAATTTTTTTTGAAGAGTTTTTCAACGTGTTTGCCCATTTCATGATGGGTGATTTAGGAGCGCACCTGCCCACACTGCATTGAGTGATCAGCAGTTTTTGACCAAAAAACCAGCATGACCTCTGTGCCTCACCCTCCCTATTCACCCAGTCTCACCCTAAGCAACATTTTTTGTTTCCCTGGATGAAAAAAGTCCTCAGAGGAAATACTCTGCCAATGTGGTGAAACAAGAGGTGAAACAAAAAAAACAGTAGAAGCACTAAAAGGCATCAAAATTGATGAGTTCATAGAACAGTGGAAAAAATGTCTCGATAGGCGCATTGAATCAAATGGAGAGTACTTTGAAGGTGACTGAAGATTAAACATATAAGAATAAACACAAAAATTTTTATAAATAAATTCTGAGTTTTGTGGGGGTCTCCCCTTACATACAGCACCAATAAGGAATCTACATGTACACTTAACTGGTCAAAATTCAAGACGCACTGCAGAGAATTGTCAAAATGTACTAGTTTACTAAAGTTGCCATAATGAAGTACAGAGACTAAGTGATTTAAACAACAGAAATTTATTTCTTCACAGTCTGAAGGCTAAAAGTCCAAGATCAAGGTATTAGTTGAGTTAATTTGTTCTGAGCGTCTCCCTCCTTGGCTTGTAGATGGCTGTCAGTTCCCTGTGTCTTCACATGGACATCCCTGTATGTGCTTGTGTCCCAATTTCCTCTTCTTGTAATACACCTGTCGTAGTAGAGTAAAGCCCACCCTAATGACTTCATTTAGCCTATTTACTTCTTAAGTATCCTTTCTTCAAATATAGTCTAATCCTGACTCAAGGGTCAGGACTACAACATTTGAATTTAGAGAATAACACAATGTAGCCCACGACACCAAGGTTGGTGTCTTAGTCAGTTCTGGCTGCTATAATAAGATCTCATAGGCTGTGTGGATTACATAAAATGTATTCCTAACAGTTTTGAAGCCTGAAAGTCCAAGATCAGGGTGCCAGCATGGCTGGATTCTAGTGAGAACCCTCTTCCTAGCATATAAACTGCCACGATGTTGTATTCTTACATGGCTGAGAGATTATCTCTGTAGTGTCTCTTGAAATCTCCTAAGGGCAGAGGTCCAAGATGGCAGAGGAGTAAGCAGAAGCTACATTAACCTCCTCCCAGGGCCAATCTGGAATTACAACTAAATTGTAGAAATATCCTGAATAACCAACTGAACACTACCTGAAGAGAAGACTTATAACCATGGACAGACAAAAAGAAAAAACTTCACCACAATGTGACAGGTAGGGAGTGTGGGGGGATGTGAAAGGGCTGACTGGGCTCTCATGGGCAGCAGCTGAAGTTCTGGAAGGATATTTCAGTGGCTGGGTGGTTCCCCCTTAGAAGTGTGTGATCTAAATCCCAAGCTGGTCTCCCCAGCCTACAGTACCAGTGCCAGAAAGGAACCCAGGTAATGTCCAGCTGTGGAAAGCAGCAGAAGTTTCTGTCTGCCACAGAGAGATGGCAGGAGACTCAGAGACCTTCTTAAAGGGCCAATATACAACATTTTTTTGCAGCCACTTACCCTGGTCTCCAGCAGAGGGAGGGAGGGTGGACTAGAGATGCCTGAGGAGAGTCTGGGGTTAGTGGCTCTGAGGAGAGAACTAAAGGAACAACCACCAGGATCCCTGTGCTCTGTCATTCCAAATACTGCAGAAGCCACCTTTCTTAGGCAGGGCACTCCTCTCCAAGTAGCATCAGCCTGAGGGGAAGCAAGAGCCTGGCAAGCAGGAATTACTCTGCCCCACCCTGTAGAGCTTAAGCTGGTCAGCTGATCAGTTTAATAGATGAGTACTTTAATAGCTAAGGCAGAAAATACAAAGAAGCAGACAAAATGGGAACACAAAGAAACAAAACCCAAATGAAAGAACTGAGGAATTCTCCAGAAGGAGAACTAGATGCAATGGAGGCAAGCAATTCATGAGACAGTTTAGAGTAATGATTATAAGGATACTCAACAGCACAAAAAAAAAAAAAAAAAGACACAGAAACCATAAAAAAAGGACCAGTCAGAAATAAAGAATGCAATATCTGAAATAAATAATACACTGGATGGAATAAACAGTAGGTTAGATGAAGCAAAGGATCGCATCAGTAATTTGGAAGACAAGGTAGAATAAACACCCAGGCAGAGCAGCAAAAAGAAAAAACAATTTTAAAAAATGAGGAGAGTTTAAGAAACATTTTGGACAACATGAAGCAGAACGACATCGATATCATGGGAATAGAAGAAGGAGAAGAGAGAGACCAAGGGATTGAGAACCTAACTGAAGAGATAATGACTGAAAACTCCTCTAATGTGGTGAATAAAAGAGACACACAAGTCCAGGAAGCTCAGGGAGTCCTAAACAAGTTGGACCCAAGGAGGCCTACACTGAGACACATCATATTTAAAGTGACAAGCCTTAAAGACAAGGAGAATTCTAAAAGCCACAAGAGAAAAGCAGGTAGTTACCTACAAGGGGACACCAATTAGACTGTCATCTGAGTACTCAGCAAAAATATTTCAGGACAGATGGGAGTGGCATGAAATATTCAAAATGATGAAAAGCAAGGATCTACAACCAAGGCTATTTCACCCAGCAAGGCTATCATTTACAATTGAAGGAGAAATAAGGAGCTTCCCACACAAGAAAAAGGTAAAGGAGTTTGTTAACACCAAACCAGCCCTGTAACAAATGTTAAAGGGCCTGGTAAGAAGAGGAAAGAAGGAGGGGTGGGTGGAGGGGGCAGAGGAAAACAGTCTAACAATAAAATGGCCCTACATAAATATCTATCAATAATCACCTTAAATGTAAATAGCTTAAGGTTCCAACCAAAAGACATAAGGTAGCTGAACAGATAAGAAAACAAGACCCATATATATGCTGCCCCCAAGAGACCCATCTTGGATTGAAAGATACACACAGACTAAAAGTAAAGGGATGAAAAAAGATACTTCATGTAAATGGAAAAGAAAAAACTGGAGTTGCAGTACTTATATCCAATAAAATAGACTTTAAAACAAAGGAACAAAGAGAGGAAGCATGTGAATACAATGGGCTAAAGATAGTTTATTCAATAAATGGTGTTGGGAAAATTGGACCGATACATGCAGAAAAATGGAACTTACCACCTTCTCACACCACATGTAGGAATAAATTCAAAATAGATCAAAGAATTAAATGTTAGATCTGAAACCATAAAAATCATAGAAGACAGCATAGGCAAGAAAATCTCAGACATTCCTCATAGCAAATTTTTATCAGATATATCTTCCCAGGCAAGGGAAACAAAAGAGAAAATAAACAAATGGGACTATATCAAACTAAAAAAAACTTTGCACAGCAAAGGAAACCATCAACAAAATAAAATGACAACCCACAGAATGGGAGAATATGTTTGCTGATACATCTAATAAGAGGCTAATATCCAAAATTTACAAAGTACTTACAAAATTCTATGCCAGAATAAAAACCAAACAACCCAATTAAAAAATGGGGGAAGGACATGAATAGACACCTCTCCAAAGAGGACATACAGATGACCAATAGACATATGAAAAAATGCTCAATGTCACTAATCATCAAAGAAATACAAATTAAAACCACAATGAGATACCATCTCACATCTGTCAGAATGGTTATCATCAATAAATCGACAAACAAGTGCTGGTGAGCATGTGGAGAAAGGGGAACTTTTTTGCGCTGTTGGTTGGAATGCAGACTGGTGCAGCCCCTGTGGAAAGTAGTATGGAGATACCTCAAAAAATTAAAATTTGGCCTGCCTTTTGACCCAGCAACCCCATTCCTGGGAATTTATTCCTGGGAATAAATTCAAAAGAACCCAGAACACTAATTTGAAAGAATATAAGAACCCCCATGTTAATTGCAGCATTCTTTACAATAGCCAAGATGTGGAAGCAGCCCAAGTGTCCATCAGTAGATGAGTGGATAAAACAACTCTGAGACATTTACACAATGGACTACTACTCAGCCCTAGAAAAAAAGAAGAAAACTGTACCCTTTGCAACAGTATGGATGTACCTGGAGAACATTATGCTAAGTGAAATAAGCCAGTCAGAGAAAGACAAATACCATGTGATTTCACTCATATGTGGAATCTAATGAACAAACTGAATTAAAATAGAAAATGGGGACAGACTCATAGATGGAGAGCAGGATGACAGCTGAGTTTGGTGGAGGGGCAGCGAGGTTAGGGGGTAGAGGGATTGAGCAAAAAGGAAAAAGGATTCATGGAAACAGACAAAAGTGTGGTAATTGCTGGGGGGAAAGAGGTAAAAAGGGACTAAAAGGTAATATAAATAGAATATAATAAAGGTTTTTTTTTTTAATTTTAAGAAAGAAATCTTATAAGGGCACTAAACTCATTCATGAGGGCTCTATCCTCATGATCTAATTAACTCCCAAAGCCCCACCTCTCCAAATTCTATCACATTGGGTATTGGGGCTTCAATATATGAAATTTGGGGAGGCACATTTAGTCTATAGGAATGGAAAACTAATTGATGATGAATGCAAAGAAGTGGCACATAATCACACCAAAATAGACGTATGAGACCCTATAAAGATGGTGACTCTAGGCAGTGAGAAAGGAGTACTTCTTTATATAGTTAGGAAGAGAAACTCTATTTTCTTTTTTTTTTAATATTTTATTTATTTATTTTTAGAGAGAGGTGAAGGGAAGGAAAATAAGAGGGAAAGAAACATCAATATGTGGTTGCCTCTCAAGCAACCCCTACTGGGGACCTGGCCTGCAACACATGCATGTGCCCTGAATGGGAATTGAACCAGCAATCCTTTGGTCATAGGCCAGTATTCAGTCCACTGAGTCACACCAGCCAGGGCAGAAACTCTATTTTCAACTTACAAAATCTCAGCTGAGATTAGGATGTTTAACTACAGATATACTGAAGGCAAATAAAGAAGACGAAAATTTGAGGATGAAAACTCTAGGCTGAAAATATCCTAAATGTGAACACTATTTATTTTAGAACTAATAAAAACTATAAAGTTAATTAACATCCCAGAGGAAGGAAAATGTATTAGACCTTTAGAAAATGGTCTATACATTTTCCAGAACTACACATGAATATCACAGTTGATGAACCAAAATCAATTTATGATGAACAATTAGCCTAGATACTGAAGAGCATAGGATTAAGCTGGCAATAACAAGAAATGAAATGAGCAATACTAAAACACAAAAGGGTAGTTTGAAAACTGTAGAGACAATTATTTTATGATAAATACAAATTTCAAAGCTAATATAAACATGATACATAAACCGAGTTTATACTCAAAATAAACTAAAAAAAAACCCCAAAAGAATATTTCCCCGAATATAAGAATTCTATCCACACTTTAGAAGCAACATGACAAATAGAAATCCATAAAATGTTGGTGAGTAATAACTCTGATAAAAAGCATTAGATGGTTTGACATTATGTATTAATAAAGCCTTTCAAGTGGTACAAATAGCCATTATTTATTACTGATTTTCCTGAATTTCCCCAGAACTAGGGGATAACTTCTTGTTTAAAATGGTAACAAATCTGAAATGAGTTCTACCTCATCCTCCTTTAAATAGGAATCTATAAAAAAAATCACAGAGAGTTATTTATTCTGCTTTACTTTAAAACTTTAGATTTATGAACTTGAAAGGCAAATAATAATTGAATTGAAAGAAAAAACTTTATTAAACTTAGAAATCTTCCTTCTTGGTTAGCATTAGGGCAGAACAGATACAGTTTAGAGTAAAGAATCAATTTCTTTGAATTATATGCAATTGACTTCTATTGCTGTGTAACATGGTATTTAATGAAATTCTGAGATAAATAAAATCAACGGAAAGGGAAGAAAAATTGTGTGATAAAGAAAGCATTGAATTAGAAGTCAAACAACCTGGTTTCAAGTCTCTGCTCTTCACCCTATGTGACCTGGCCCACAACCCAAGCATGTGCCAGACTGGGAATAAAACCTGTGATGCTTTGGTTCAGAGGCCAGTACTCAATCCACCGAGCCACACCACCCAGGGCATTCTTTTTATTTTTAATCATGTAATAAAAACAGACACATAGACCAATGGAACAGAATGGAGAGCCCAGAAATAAACCCAAGTCAATACAGTCAATTAATATTTGATGAAGGGAGCAGAAACATAAAATGGAATAAAAAAGCACCTCTTCAATAAATGGTGCTGGTATATCTGGACAGATATATGCAAAAAAATGAAACTAGACCACCAACTTAAACCATACACCAAAATAAACTCAAGATGGATAAAAGACTTAAATATAAGGTGTGATACCATAAAAGTTATAGAGGAAAACATAGGCAGGAAAATTTCAGTTATCCCACACAGCAATATTTTCACTGATACATCCCCTAGGGCAAGGGATATAAAGGAAACAATAAACAAATGGGACTATATCAAACTAAAAAAAAACTTCATGGCTAAAGAAAACATCAACAAAATGGAAAAAGAACCAACCACATAGGAAAACATATTGCCAATGATACATCAGACAAGGGTTTGACCTCCAATATATATAAAGAACTCACACGACCCCACACCTGGAAGACTAGCAATCCAATTAAAAAATGGGCAGAAGACCTGAATGGACACTTCTCTAAGGAGGCCATAGAGAGGGCCCATAGACACATGAAAAAATGCTCAACATCATGAGCCCTTAGAGAGATGTAAATTAAAATCACAATGAGATACCACTTCACACTGATCAGAATGGCCATCATTAATTAATCAACAAATAACAAGTGCTAGTGAGGCTATGGAGAAAAGGGAACCCTAGTACGTTGTTGGTAGAAATGCTGAATGGTGCAGCCACTGTGGAAAACAGTATGGAATTTCCTCAAAAAAACTCAAGATGGAACTGTCTTTCAATCCAGCAATGCCAGTGCTGGGACTATACCCAAAGAATATTGAATCACCAATTCAAAGAACTTATGCACCCCAATGTTCATAGTAGCCTTATTTACAATAGCCAAGTGCTAGAAACAGCCTAAGTGCCAATCAGTAAATGAGTGGCTGAAAAAACTGTAGTACACTTACACAATGGATTACTATGCAGCAGAAAGAAAGAAGGAACTCCTACTTTTTGCAATAGTGTGGACGGAACTGGAGAGTATTATGCTAAGTGAAATAAGTCAGGTGGTAAAAGACAAATACCATATGATCTCACCTATAAGTGGAACTTAATCTACAAAACAAAAAGTGAGCAAAATAGAACCAGAGACTTGGAAATAAAGAACAAACTGACAGTGACCAAAGAGAGTGGGCAGGGGGACAACAAGGGAAAGAAGGGGAAGGGGCAAGCAAAGGAACATGAATAGAGGACTCATGGGCACGGACAATGAGGGGGGATTGACTGTGGGAGAAGATGAGTACAGGGTAGGGGTGAGCAATAGGCAAAAAGGTGGGACAACTGTAACTGAACAACAATAAATTTTAAAAAAAGATTAGAACAGTGATTTCTTTATTGTTGTTCTATTCCAGTTGTCCCAATCCACCCCCCCACCCCCGCCATTGCTCTCCCCTGCCCCACCCACCTCTCACTTCCACATAACAAATGAGACTCATGGCAGCTAGGGAAAACTGAAAGTGGTATGTTCAACTAGTCACAATATTTATTTTGTAGTCACATTGCTTTTTAAAAACCAACTCCTTCTATTAGGCAGCTATTGACAGGAAAATATTTAAACATTGATGATGAAACCCAAATTGTGAATTGTGTCATGCAGCTGGATAATATTTGAAATCTTTACTCAACCAATTAATTCAATGAATTGCCTCAGGCTTCCTTTTGCTACTAACATCTAATGCAGTAGTTCTCAAAAGTTAATATACTTATGAATCATCTGGGGATCTTTTTAAAATGCATATTCAGACTCAGGAGGTCTGAGGTGATAACTGAAATTCTAACAAGCATTTCTAACAAGCTTCCAGGTAATGGTAAACCTGCTGATCTGCACAGACATACTTTTAGAGGAAAAATCATCAAGATGCAATCTCACTAAAAAAAATGTCACCGATCAATGTTAAAGTTTTACAGCGATAAATGTAGTTATTTATCCTCTGTGCCCTCAAAATTATCCAAGCAGGGATATTTTTCAATATT